>CM070009.1:27631300-27841300 GCA_036247105.1 Cirrhinus mrigala
TTTACCGTAGGAGATTTACAAAATATCTTCATGGAACATGGTCTTTATTATATATCCTAATGATTTTTGCCATAAAAGAAAATAGATAGTTATGTAAATATATTTACAACATGCTTGTAAATGTAAATTATACTCAGAGATATGCACTTCAGTGTCTTCAGTTTTATTGAGTGTTCAGTATAGTCATCTTACATAATCATGATCATAATTCCAAAAATTAACCAATCAGGTAAATAAATAAATAAATAAATAAATAAATAAATAAATAAATAAATAAATAAATAAATAAATAAATAAATAAATAAATAATAGTCTACGAAAACCTAATAATTATTCATTTAACTGAATTATTTAAGTTTAAGCGTAAATTTAAGAACAGACAGGAGCTCTTTTCGAACCACCTCCCAGGCGCAGACACTGTAGTCCTGAAGGAGAAATAAAAGAGACAGCAGTTTATTATAGGCTATGACAGTACTTTGTTAAGTGTGCTTTGCAGGCCATATTTTATGAATGCTGAACAATGAGGTCTAGTGTACCTTGTTTCTGAGGAGAGTGGCCAGTTTATCAAAGTAGGTTTTCAGTGCATCTTCCCTTGTGGGAAAATCATCCACAGGTCGCTGCTTTCTCTTCATAATCTATACACGGATGAGAAATACGAGACAGTTACAGACATGTTTTTATATATTAATTTTTAAAATCCTATTTTAAAACCAAAAGTTTTATTCCCTTACACAATTGTAGTCGTAGACGATACGATCAGCTATGATTTGGAATCGTTCCACTTTCTTCTGGTCCCAGGATTCTGGATGACTATCGTTAGCAAACAGGTAGTCAATGTGCTCCATGATTTTATACTTTGCCTTTGCTACACCAAGGTTCTGCAAAGTAAACATATAACATAGAAAACATACAACATCATTCTGGGTTCCAGCAAGTAGTTTTCAACAGACACATTCAGACAGTCTTAGAGCTCATATGCATGAAATGACTAGTCTTGATGTTGATGTCTTGCTAATTCACCTGATTGGAGTCATCTGATTGCAGTGCAGATTTCGGGAAGGTTATTCTGACGTTTTCATTCAAGCATTCACGAGGAAAAAGACCTCCCTATAAGGAAAGGCAGAACATAGGTTAGGATATAACCTAAATAAGTATAACAGGTAAAAGAATGAAAATCAACCAAAAAAAAAAACAAAAAAAAAAAACTTACCATGTTCTCAAGTAGACTGTGAGTTGTTTTCAAGAGGTCCAGCCGCAGTATGCAGTTTGTTGGCATTGAACCAATTTGGGCGAAGAAAAGAAATGGACACAGTAAAGCGATAATTTTACAAAGTGCCATTATTATATTTATATGAGACCAGAAAGCAAAAAGACTAGAAGGATTTAGCTTGAAATCAAAAATTAAAAGAGCTGTAAAATAGCACTCGGTCACAAACGGTGTTGACACCTTCTGAATATCTTCTGATATTGCTGAAGACAATGGATGCCAATGGTCCGTTTTATACTAAAACTTAGTGATGAATGGAAAGAATGCAATCGTCTCTGGATTTTTTGTAAACCGCACTCGCTTTGCTACTCGCTTTGCTACTCGCTTTGCTTTTTCCCTCTCCACACCTCTCCCCTGTGGTTAATGAGGATGTGGTAACATCTATCTATCTATCTATCTATCTATCTATCTATCTATCTATCTATCTATCTATCTATCTATCTATCTATCTATCTATCTATCTATCTATCTAATCTCATTCCGCTGTGCACAAAATATAAAATATCAATTAAAAACTGCAAACAAGTTTATTTTGAACAATAATTCTGTTGTTTGACATTCGGAAACCTGCCGAACGCTTTGTTGGAAAAGTGTGATTGTGCTATTATTCTTTAAAATGAATGTCATGTTTTGATATGTTGTTATATAACGCATTTTTTTGGTATATAATGGATATAACATTGTATTTTTCTGTTAGACAAGTATACAAGACAGTAATGTCCTTATATCTAAATAATCTTAAGTATCTTATCAAGAAAACGATAATTTGTGTAAGCTATTTATGAATTAGGTCTTTGGATATCAGTATTATTGCCATCTTGGGTTTCTTGGGTTAACCTTAAACACACAAAAACCGTAAAATGGGAGAAAGTTCACGAGTTTCACGTTGAAGAAAAAAAGCTCGAGGGAAGATACTGACACCGCGCTCTCTCTTGGATGACTACATTATGTTACTATAAATGTCTTTTTGTTTTAAGGTATTTTCATTACATGAATTAAATATTGGCCAGAATCTGTCATCATTATTAGGAGACCGCAGGGTGGTAGATTACGTGCGCCTCAATGGCATTTTCACTTTTCGCTTGCAACTCGAAATAAGTTGCCGGGCAAGTCCCAGTTCTTTCTAAGAATGAACGGTTGATTTTTCGTTCTTTCATAAAAGGGTTAAGAGAAAATCATTTTCTCAGACAGTTGGAAAGCGAAGCATCCATTCGAGGTGTTGCACCAACTCGCATCATAAGCGTATCATAGCTGCCAGTGCCCTACCGCAAGCAGAGTTCACTTCCCACGCTCACAGACCACACGAGCATTTACACCGCTGTACTCAAGCTCTATGAATTCAGTTCTGTCGAGTCAGCGCGTGTGGCAGGTTGTGTTCCACTCAAAACTAATAATGAGTGTGCGCTATATTAATAATACCCACACCGTCATCATTAATAGCGGAATATTCCGTCTTCACCACTGTTCACGTATGAAGCGCAGTTACCTGAAATTTGCTATTAGCTATAGCCTCTGGGAGAACCATTGTGTGCATCATTATGGAACTGAGACCGAGACCAATTGTTTTAAAACAAACTAACATTTTCCTTTCAGTGTATCATCATTATCATCATCGTCATGGAATTGCATGAACCTAGGGCAGTTACAATAGCTAAGCCCGTTGTATGAGACAAACAGTAAAACGTTAAAAGACATAAAGATTGCGTTGTTGAAACGCATTTTCACAGAAATCTTCTGAATCGGGTGGTGAGCAATATGAGACTGAAAAGGCTGTGATGTCACCGCATAAACAGGCCTGAGCATTGCATGTTTCAAAGTCAAAGTCTGGCCCTGGTGCTTTTATATGAATATAGCTCCGATTGTCTTCAGAAACATTTCGATGGCATGTTCATTTCATCTTGCTTCCATATAATGCCTGATCAAGCAGCGTTTATGAGCGCATGCAGCGCTGCTTTGTGTACAAGGGAAACCACTATATTTTTGCATTTCCATAAGCCAATCTGCTGTTTTTGTTCAGGCCAGCACCAAACTTGACACATATTTTTAAGCAGCATGTGACACCTGTGGACCCGTGGATAGCTAATATGCCTTCTAAATATTCTAACAATAGGCCTAAGACAATAAGATATATGTATATGTGGAATTAATATATTAATTGATACTTTTGACTCACCCCTTTTCCTAAAAATGGTTTCGAGGCTAAAATGTTACAATTTTATAAACCTTTTTGTTGTTGTAAAAACCTGTATATGAATTCATTTTCTTCTTCTTCGCAGTACAATATCTACTGTTGTTGTTAATAAATATTTAAATAATATTTCTCTTGTTTATCTCTTCAATTTTTATCTTTCAAATTAATCTTATAGGCCTACACTCCTGCATCACATGTATTATAATATATGCTAAAAATGCTGGGTTAAATATGGACAAACCCAGCAATTTGTTTGTTTTGACTTAGCAGTTGGGTTAAATGTTTAACCGAACCTTCTGAGTAATTTTATTTAAAACTATTTAAAAAAAATACTATATGGCTGGCTTAAAATGAACCCCAAATAGGTTGCAAATTGAAAATTGGAGCATAATTGCTAGAGGCATCCGCAATAATCAAAAGTTGAACATTTATTGATAATTATTCAATTTATTAATAAATGTTAATTTATTGAACGTATTAATGTTGAACATATTAATAAATGTTAATTTCCAACCTATTCTGGGTTCATTGTAGGCAAGAAATGTAGTGATTTTTAAGCAATAGTTTAGTCAAATAAAACTACCCACAAGGTTGGGTTTAACATTTAACCGCTGGGTTTATCCATATTTCAGCCAAAGCTGGGTCGTTGTTAACCCAGGATTTTTAAGAGTGAATATATAACTACTCTTTTATGTCTTAATAGACTCCATGTTTTCATAAAAAAACAACAACACATCTTTACACATCTTTGTCAGAACTAAATAATGACCTATAGTGTTGTACATTTCATGTGTTCTTGATTTGGGTGAGTACAAGTGGTCATTTAAGGGTGAAGTAAAGCACGCCAGTCAACTTAAAATGTAATTTCCCATCAACAAAATTTGGACATGTTGACTGGCTAGTAACTTTGGAAAACCACTAGCCGCAGTGGCTGTTGAGCAAAAAAAAAAAAAAAAAAAAAAAAAAAAAAAGTTAATGTCATATATACATTTATGTACACACTAGGGCTGTCCGGAAAGTATCCAGCCATGTCATATGAAAAATGCGAGATGAGACATGCAACACGACGTAGCCGGCCACTGTGGCAACTATGGGCAACTGGTGAATGCCAGCTTCATCACGACAGTGCGCCCACCCATGTACGTCTGGTATAAAGATATTGTCGAAACATCAAACCACCCAGGTGACTCAGCCCCCATATAGCCCAGATTTGGCGCCCTGCAACTTCTGGCTTTTCCCAAAACTAAAATCACCTTTTAAGATGACTGAGGCGTTATTGCCCTATATGTACAATGTTTCTATCTTGTATCTTCTTCGATAATGTCTCTATTTTTCATATTACATGGCTGGATACTTTCTGGAAAGCCCTCGTGTGTGTGTGTGTGTGTGTGTGTGTGTGTGTGGTCTTGCTTTTCTATCCTGGTGGGGACTTAAACCTGAATGCGCACAGACTCATGGGGACTTGTGTGGGTACACCGTGGGGACCTAAATTGAGAAAATAAGCTTATAAATCAAACAGAATGAGGTTTTTTTTTTTTTTTTTTAATGCAGAAAGTATTCTGTGAGGGGTAGGTTAAGGGTAAGGGGACATAAAATACAGTGTGGACAGTATAAAAACTATTGCGCCTATAGAGAGTTCCCGAGTTCCCACAAGGATAGCAGAACCACACAGCCAAATCAAACTGTATATGCTAATTAAAGAATAATGTACACCCAGCCTTAGAGAGGATTATTCTGCAATAACAACCGGCTGTATGTACATTATCTCCATTATACGGCCAAAAGTAAATAATTAGACAATAATTAGATTTGAGTTTAGATATTTTATTGGCTCTTTAAACGTAAAGGTTCCGCAAAGAAAAGCCTAAAAAACTGCTCTGAATTACACAGCTTTTGACCAGAAAATTAAAGACAAGGACATAAAATTATGTATGTGAAGAAAGCGTTTTTGAAACGGTTCGTTCTGATCCTCGAATTTGATTGGCTGAGAGGTCTTTTCAGAGATATTCATCCAAAATCGCCACGCGAACCGTTTCACCGTTTGTTTCACGCCGCTTGCAGCCTTTTTCTAATGGCGAAAATCTCTTGGGGTGAAATCTCGCCATAAAATAACAATACATTGAATTTGCTAATAAATTTGCTACCTGTCAGATTGCTTTATTTATGTCATCACACTTTTAAAAATAAAGGTGTTTTAAAGGGTTCTTCACAGCGATGCCAAAGAAGAACCATTTTGGTTACACAAAGGACCATTCAGTCAATCTCTTTCTTAACTTTTTATCATCTTAAGAACCTTCTTTTGCCACAAAAAAACCTTTTGTGAAACAGAATGTTTCTTCAGAAGTTAAAGGTTCTTTGTGGAACCATTTAGACAAAAAAGGTTCTTATGGGATCCTGAAGCACCTTGCTGATCCTGCTCCCCCTCTATCCACCAACACTTTCCTATCGATCTCCACTGTCTTATAATCTAAAAGGCCGAAAAAAGAGAGTGCACTTATCCAACCCTAAACTATTAAAATAATGCAAAAACGGCAAGTAATTATTAATCAGAGTGACAAAAAAGACGCAATACTGACGTGCACATGCCCAGTAAGCACATCTGGTCGGAGCTGTATTCTAGCCTTAACCCAAATTCATTAGAATTTGATTTTCATTCATATCTCGACTGCTCTAACTGAAATTCACAAAAAAATAAAATAAAATAATAATTCAGTCATCATTAACTACATCGTTTATTTCGTTCTGATGACTTTGTTTCTGTCGAACAACCGAAAAGATGTTTCAGATGTTTTTGACTTAACCTGTTTTGAGAAAAAAAGCTATTCTCCCCAAATATCTTTTTGTCTCAGTCTCACAGAAGAAATGTTATGCCCCAGATATGACTTTGGCGCCCTCCTTTGAGATGAGCCTCTTATGCCCATTATAGTGAAGCATTTGCTCAGGCACATGCTCAGTCTCTTTAGAAATATAAAAAGAGGTGAAGTAGGTCAAGTACAAGGAATTGTAAACTGTACTTACTAGTACTGGTGTGTTCAAATTCAATGAATTTAGTAAAGACTGGTAAACACCTCAAGCAGTTTCAATGAATCATTTTTATTTGAAAGTACAAAACATTTTATGACATTTAGAGCAAATAAATAACTATAAATATTATTAAATAAATAAATATACTGGCATATAAAAAATTGTGTACAAAGATATATAAATTAATTTAAGTATAATTATCAATCATGAAATATATCCAACATGCATGTGGATCACAACATGCTGGCTGACTGACAATTAATACACAAGATCTGAAATGCATAGCATGTTTTTACATTTAGTTAGCAAAATATATGAATATAGTTTAGGCACAGAGACTTATTAATACCTACAGAACAGTTTTCACATGTATTTGAAAGAAATATAATTAGCTTGTTTGATCTGGTAACTTCAAGTTTTCATAGGAAACACTGTAAACACTGTATTAAAGCACTACCCATTAATCAATATCAGCTACTTTAGGTTACATTTTAGTCTACATTCATTGCAATGAAATACAAACATGTGAATACACAAATACATTTGTACCATTTAAGTTTTTTTTTTTTCAGTTTTTGTTTGTAAGGCATTGTTTGCAGCAACCTTTTTTTGGTCAGTGGAATGTGTCACAAGTCAGACATTTTTTCTTCT
Source organism: Cirrhinus mrigala (assembly GCA_036247105.1). Taxonomy (NCBI): domain Eukaryota; kingdom Metazoa; phylum Chordata; class Actinopteri; order Cypriniformes; family Cyprinidae; genus Cirrhinus; species Cirrhinus mrigala. Next base: position 27,638,434 of record CM070009.1, read on the forward strand.
GTCATTAGGTCTGGATGTCTGTTAAACTTCTGATCTTGTGCTAATCGCGATGATGTCCATCCTCTGAAGGTGGGTTTTCACAGCTCTCCGGATCTTCTCCCATGCTTGGGCACTATATCTCTAAAAACACAAGAGGAACATCTTTAGCTGTGTATAACTGAATTAGGATTTTATATGGAAGAAAATGATTCCTTTTACTCTTTACAAAGTAACATTAACACTGCAGAGGCGCAAATGCAACATGCCTTTGTAACAAGCGGTGATATCAAATTATGCAATCAAACTTACTTCTTTCTTTAAAATCTTCCTTAAAGTCCTGAAGTGCCTTTTTATCTTTAGCTTGTAAGACTCCTTATGTGGCGACTGTTGGTATTGGTCCTCCTGATAAACATGTAAACACCATATAAACAATGAGGAAAAATAACAAATAACAAAATAGTAGTAACAAAAAGTCATTTTTACATTTCACCTAACACATTTATTGAATTGCTCTTATTAATTTTGCCAATCTAAACATCAAAATTTTTATTGTTAATGTCATGTAACAGTTTTGAGGTTAAAAGACTGAGTGGAATCTTTACATAGAATCCTTAAAATATAGGATTATATATAATTCATAGAATGGAAATCTGATATCAGTTCTCCTAAGCACAAGTACTTTCAGACAAGACTTACACATTCTTTAAGCTCAGATGACTGTCTGTGCAGGACTTTTAGGAAATATTCCACCGTCTTTGGGTTCCACTTTACTAAATCCATGTGCTCTGTGTCATCCATGAGGTTGATGATATGTTCTAAGGTCAAGACCAGAAACTTCACCTTGTCCTCCACCTGTAAGAAAACAATGCTATGTGTAGGTAGCTGTTCCAATATGTTGTACACTGTTGTAATGTATTCAAGTTTTGTAAGATTTCATTTTTATCTTGAAATCCTGTTCCCATTTTCCCCATTTATTTCTGGAAGCATACATTTTGTTTATGGAATGAAATGTTTGCCCTCTGTGTTCGATCAGAGAGAAAAATGACAAACCTCAGCTTTCATTATTGAGTTGTACAGGGGTCCTGGAAATGGCACCATGGTATTCTCAGCATATTGTCCACCCTATAAGACAGAGTACAATTAATAGTTTCTGATGTGTTCCATATGCTGCATATTTAGCTGTTCCTTTGGCACAAAAGACTTTCCTATTACATTTTACATAAATATTGAAAAATGTAACTTAATTCCAATAGAATTGATGGATAACATTGATTAATTCATTGCACTTTGTCAATCAACCACGCTGAATGAAATACTAATAAAGAAAACTCTGAAAACTGTGACAGAAATAAATGGATAGGAGCAAATATGTTGTAACATTATGATGGAAACACGTTTACAGAGTTTTTTCTTCTTCTTCTTTTTTTTTTTTTCTTTTTTTTTTTTTAACGCTGAACGATTCAGAGTAAACGCGACAGCATCCCTCAATAGTTAAACACGTTCATTCCCAATAGCGGGAATCTTTCTGCAATGTTGCATTAACAAATAGACATTTCTAAGACAAAAACAACTAATCTGCTGCATAAATATCTACTTTAGAGTCGTAAGGACGTTGCAGTACATGGCTGTGGTTGTATTGCGCAGCAGTCTAATGTCTTCCGATAAACATTCACAAATAAATAATGAAGCATTAAAAATGTAGACTACTTACCATTTCCTCAAGAAGACTCAGAGATTCCCTGGTCACTGTCCTGTATCGGCCGAGCCATTTGCAAGCGGAGCATTGACTCTGCAGAGTGAAAAATATCACAAAAACATACGTCCACATTTGAGTTAGCTTCATCATTGTATACATTCAGTAGCTTTCTACTGTGTCGCTCGAGAGAATGTTGTACGGACATGGTGCAGTGTGCTGGATTTTATTCGGGAGTATGGAAAGGGAAAACGCAGTATGTAGATCGGTACTATCCGGCTTACTTTCATTTTCTAGTTGCATTCGGGCAATGCCCATAGACTAGGCTACTACACAAAATAGCTCATATGGTCTGCTATAAATGATAAAAAATACTTTTAAAAGCAATACATTTTGTACTTAAAAAAGAAATCAAAAGAATATATAGTTATAGTTTACTCTTTAATCGTCTTTAGTTTACTAGACACCAGCGCAAAACGCACAGAAACGTAACGTGTAACACACAAATTAATGCTATCAGCAACTTCGATATAAGTTAAAACAATCTCACGGCTCAAAATAATTACCCGATTCCAAAGTATTTCAAGGTCGCTGACGTTTCCAAACGAGAAGGGGTTTATACATGCGGGTTTAGCCTACAGAAGAACACTTTCTGTTTGAGACGTAATGCCTTTCCCTTTGTTTACGCAGCGTGCTGACGCAACCTTGTAAAATCGCTCTCACTGGATTTCACCGCACTTTCTCTTTGTGTAGCGAAATGCAATTAGCCTATTCATCCTTTGTCACTACACAAGAAAAATGGGCTGGTATTGACAAGCAACTTATCAAAACAATGTTTACTTCCAGCATTTCTTTCTGTATATATATATTTTTTTTACAAAATAAATTTCATTGTCAAAATATTAAAATATGTTGTAGCATTTTCTATGGAAAATAACAGCTATATTATTAAAATGTAGTTATTTTTATATTATTTAAAAACAGGTTATGCTATTTATATAGCAGTGTTTTGGAACACTGGATCTTTGGAATTTCGAGCTTGTAAAAAAATTCTTTGTTGTCAAAATATTTTGTAGCAATTTCTATGGAAAATAATATCTACTTAAAATTAGGTCTTATTATATTATTATAAAAACTGGTTATGGTATTTATATACCAGTGTTTTTAAATAGTTTTAAAACAGGGTAGCCAATTATCTTGTGAAAAAACAAACAAACTGATAGCTGAAAAAAAAATATAGCTGGTCAACCAGCTAATGACTTGCTTGCTAGCTTGCTAATGATCAGTCACTCATGAAATAGTATGACAATCACAAGAAAAATAAATAAATAAACAACTAATAAAGCAGTTTTTGAATACATTTTAATAAATGGATTTTCCCTTGCATTCACAATAAACATAAAATCTAACTTGGTTCTTGAGGGTTTTTTTTAATATAGAAGCTATTCTGGTCACGGTGATTTTCTCTGGTTCATTAAACTGGGTGCGAAGTTGATGACTTGTTTTATTATTAAACGGAATCCCCCTTTTTTCAGTAGTTTATCCCATAAAACATCTTAAACCAATCTATACGCATATATACGCATAAGGTAATTTTGAAGCTCTTTTAAGATGTTGCACCTATTTGCCTGTAGATGGCAAGATTAGCAGTTTCTAAACATAATTTTTATGAACAGCCACAAGAAAAGAAGCACAAAAAGGAGTTTTAATGTTTTGCTTGGCAGTTTGAGATACAGAACAAACGTAGCCTAACAGCGAGCAAATTCCTCACAGCACACATTTTGTTTACGTTATTAAAAGTGAAGGAATTATAGAAAGTTACGGGAGAAACCTTTGCGTGAGAGTAGGTTGTTCACTCATCGATACCAGTGTTTGATGTTTTTCGACCACAGCTGTCGCCTTGACCTTTTCTGTCGAATATTGTATGAGATCAGAGCCACGTAAGCAATGCAAACAATATTTGAACATATATTATATATACTTTTACATACACTACCGTTCAAAAGTTTGGGGTCAGTAAATTTTTGTTTCTTTTTTTTTTTTTTTTTTTTTTTTAAGAAATTAATACTTTTATTCACCAAGGATGTATTAAGTTAATAATTAAAAGTTTATTAAAAGTTAATAATAAATAATTTACATTGTTATAAAATATTTATATTTTGAATAAACACTGTACTTTTTAAACTTGTTATTCATGAAAGAATCCCGAAAAAAAAAATTACAGGTTCCAAAAAATATTTGGCAGCACAACTGTTGATATTATCCAACACTGATCATTCTAATAATAAATCCGCATATTAGAATGATTTCTGAAGGATCATGTGACACTTAAGACTGGAGTAACAGCTGATAAAAATTCAGCTTTTCATCACAGGAATAAATTCTATTTTAAAGTATGTTAAAATAAAAAACATTATTTTTGTTTTTTTTCTTCTTTATTTTTAATCAAATAAATGCAGCCTTGATGAGCATAAGAGACTACTTTAAAGACTATTACAAGTCTTACTGACCCCAAACTTTTGAACGGTAGTGTATACTTCTACATAATTTTACATTTTTATTCATTGTTTTGTGTACCTCTCAAATTATTGTTGGGAAGCAAATAAATTGTATTTTAAATACAGATAATGTGTTAAACATTTTTCCCCCTCGAAATGAAATGTACATTTTCATGTTTAAATGTGTTTTTTCCCCGTTTAATATGTCTATACCGAAGTCTTTCAATTTTTTTAAAAGTATTTTCTGCTTACCAAGCCTGCATTTATTTGATCCAAAACAGCAAAATCACTAATATTGTGAAATATTTTTACAATTTAAAATAATTGCTTTCTATTTAAATATATTTTAAAATATAATTTATTCCTGTGATCAAAGCCAAATTTTCAGCATCATTACGCCAGTCTTCACTGTCACATGATCCTTCAGAAGTAATTCTAATATGCTGATTTGCTGTTCAAGAGACACGTATTATTATCATCAATATTTAAAACAACAAAGTACATTTTTTAAGGATTCTTTGATGAATAGAAGATCCAAAGATCTACAGCTGTTTTCAACATAATAATACCAAATGTTTTTTTTGTATTAAACGACATAATGACATACCGATTTGAGACAGTGTACATTTTAAGTATTTATTTATTTATTTTTGTGAAAATTGGTCATACGACAAATGCACACATTTGTTACAAAGACATTTAGACATTCATTCTCTTACAATCAACATGTAAACGAAGCATTCCTTCATAGTAATAATAGCACATTCCCTTATAAACAGTGGTTTGTTTTAATAAAAGACAATACTTTTTTTTTTCGCTTATTGTAAATTGTTTAGTGTAGTCTAGATTAGTTGTTCTAACAAATGTGTTTATAAATAGCATAAGCCCAGAGCCATTAACATTCATTAATCGGGAGATCCATCGATTCATTTTATAGAATGAATAAAAAAAATATAAAAAAACATGATATACCACATCGACTTCAACGGAAAATGAAAAGTGCAAAATAAAAACAATTAAATTAGCGTATTAATAAATTAAGGACAACATTTAATTCACGGCATGCACTGTATTAAATGTGTTTTCTTCTAGTAATTATGCTGAAGCGGTCCATGGCGAACAGAAGCTCCTGGCGCACAGTTTCCCAGGCGCAACAGCTGAAATTCTGTCGGAAAGAAAAAGGCACAGCGTTAATCAATGCAGATTTGAATTAGTAACACATTCTAAGCTTCGGTATCGCTTAGTTTCTCACCTGCTGTGTGACAAACTGATCAAGCTGCTTGAAGTCCTCAACCAACGTCTCAAGTGCAGAGCTCATCACCGGGACCTAGATGTTAAGCATAACGATTAACGTCTAATAACAATTAAAGTCCAAAATTGTAAATAATGAAGGTCAGTGTTGACTCAGCCCAGCTACTAACTTACGAAATTTGATTTAGCTTGGCGGTCGAGGTGTCCCATTAGTTCTCGGAATTGACTGTTATTCCAGTGGCAGTGGCTTTTGTACTTCTTGAAGAGCTCAAAGGTAGAGTTATATGATATCTTCAGCGCCTGAGGTATTTCTTGTTTCTGTCCACGTGAAAAAATCAAAATCAAACATCCATTGTCAAACAAACAGGATGTAGCATATAACACCAAAAGAGTTGAATATTTCCGGAGATCAACCTCACTGCAGAGTGACAGAATGACACACCTGAACCAGCAAATCAAGTTCTTTTTAGCATACAACACCAAGAGAGTTAAATATTTCCGCAGATCAACCTCACTGCAGAGTGACAGCATGACACACCTGAACCAGCAAATCAAGTTCTTTGAATTCAATTAAAAGCAGCTGCATTTGAGTGAGGCTGCAACTAAAACTCCACAGGAAGATGGATCTCCAGTATGTAACATTTCTGTGTCCTGTATTTTTATATTGTTGCCTACCTGTAAGAGCCGAAGATTTGTGAACCGTGTAGACGTCGCATTTTCCACCCCATCTGGGCATGCTTTATGGCCCTTTGGGAGAGAAAAAAAAAGACGTTGACTTTTTCCAGTCATTAAATACATATAGGCTATTAAATATTGCAGCCAAGTTTTTGTTAACATTTAACCATTAAGCTGTAATGAACAATGAACAATTACATTTTTTCATTTTTTTTACAACTTAATATTTATACTAATCAATTGTTAATATTTTAACATGTAAGATGTTGTATAAATTAACATTAATAAAATGAACAATGAACAACAGTATATTTCTACATTTAAATTAATCTAGATTGTGTAAAATCGTTTGCCAGATCGTGATACCTTGTGTTATATTGTTAATCCAGCAACTTTCCTCTAATACATTTAGTAAATATTTATTAATATATTAATGTTCCATAGCCCACTGTTGTAGACAGGGCTTAATACTTTTTTTAAAAATAACGGACACACACAGATAGGTAGATAGATAGATAGATAGATAGATAGATAGATAGATAGATAGATAGTCTTACCAATTTATGCAAAAGACTAATTGTTTTCCTCTCCTGAGAACTGGATTCTGCAAATAAGGACGAAGACATGATAATCCACAGAAAATACAACAAAGTTCTCATTGTGGCAACTTGTATTGACAGTTGTACAGTGCAGAGCTACGATTCAAACGATATGACTACTAGAATAAGGATACTCTCTTAAGGCAAGACTCATGGCTATATATTGTTCTCCAAAGAAAAAAAAAAAGAAATTACCCTTCTGACTTTGCATTCCCTTAAGCAGGTGACAACGCGGGAAGCCCAGCGTTATTACAATTGGAAGTTTCAGAAGGAGAAAATGAAAGAATCACGTGCTTCTGTTCGTCGTGGTGGGCGTTCTTTTTATCACCTTGAAAACGCAATGAGATGGATAGGATGGCATTAGTTTACTCATCTTGAAAACACAGTCAGAGAAAGTCAAACTGGGACTTTCATCCACTATCACTATGTGGACGCAATGACATCATAAGTATAATCTATGCCAGTACTCACGAAACAAATGATTACAGTTCAATAATAATTCTATTAATAAACTATTCATAATTCATAAATAGTTATTCCTGCATACACCCCCGCGCGCGTGCGGTGTGGTGTCTAGGGTGATATCATCAAACCGTTGGTGATGACACAGTTGGAGCGGGTGGTAATTCCTCATTGTTACAGGGCATTGTTTACATACAGTGCATTTCACTTTCAGTTTCCACAGTGAGGATGCGTTCTCCCGTAGAATTCCTTTAGCATGATCCGCGTATCATGACGCAATTAAAATCTTTGCGATGCTGCAAATGTCATTTACTCTCCTTTTTATAAAGTATAAAATCATTTTTAATCATGCTAGTCACATTTGTGAAAAAAAAGAAAAAAAGTGTACTTTTTGTAGCTACACCTAAATGTAAGAAGAAACATTGGCAACTAAAACAATAAATAAATAAATAACAGTGAAAAAGGAAAATACAAGCAATATGTGTTTTTCATTTCAAAAGAAAGCTAATTACCTGTATCTTTCGTTGTGTTGTCTGGAAATTCATTTCAAAATCCCAGTCCAAGTTTCTTATGTTACATTTAGAAAAACATAAAAAGCACCATACACCTTGAAGGATCAAAACGTTGTTCTTTCCACTAATAGGCATAATAGCGTACATAAAAATAATGTATGAAAGAATTTTGGCTTTAATGTGATAAGCTATTAAATGTTGTTAAATATAGCAAAATTAAACTATTAATCAATTAAAAATGAATAGTTTTCTAATATTTAATGTAACGCTGAGTGTCTTTCCATATAAAAGTCAAAAAGTTGAGAACCGGTAATTAGTTAATCATAGCTAATCACCCAACAACAAAACACAAAACACTCTTAAAACAGAAAACACAGGCTACACCTTATTTTAATTACCATCCTGATTCTGCGTAATACTCTGACAGCGGTTTCAACATTAATGTTTCGTGTAAAATCATTAGCATTTTTTACCCTCGCGTTATTGCAAAGCTCAGTCGGTAGGGGTCAGCGCAAAATCACTGTCGTGACGATTAAACATTGAAGTCTGTCATATTCGTGGCTTTACATTTTAGATTTACATGTAAGGCTTGTGCTCTCGAGAAACCGTGTTTGGGTAAATAATTTAGGCAGTTACATAACACCTATCTTCATATATCTACCTTTTGTACTGCTAAATGTGCTGTAACATTGTATAGCTTAATATAAATTGACAAAATGTTGCATTCAGTTAATTTCAATAGTCTGAGGGACAAAACGTAGCCTACTTTAGGCTGAAAAAAAAAAGTTAGCTGTTTTGATAATTACAAAATTAGTCTGCATTCAATCTGCCATTCTACCTCGAGTGAAAAAAAAAATCTTATTCACAGATACAGATTACCAAACATGTTCATACTTGTTGAAGAGTTCAGCCAAGTTGCACATCACCTACAGTATCTTTGATGTCCCTTTATGTCTTAGTCATAACATATGCACAGTCCAAAACTCATAGGCTGACATTCTCACAACAACACTACCTGTCCTCTACTCCAGAGTGCGTTTGGCGCAAGGACATGTGAATCCTCCTCAGGAAATGAGATAGTTTGAGAAGAGGAAACTTCATGTGGCTGGCCTGCTGAATAGGAAAGAGGGGGTTTCCTTCCAGAGGATGAGGAAGAGGGAGGACTGCAGGGAGAAAGAAAGACAGACAGACATGTGAATGTTTGTAGGCCTCGACTGGGACAGTGTCAAATATATCACTGAACACGTTCCAATACATTTAAGCTTTTCGGTTTTATAAATGGTGTTTATTGTCTTCTCTTTTCCTTGAAGCACACTGAAAAAGGCCTTTGAGCCGAAACATCTGTGTCCTTGTCCCATTGGTGATATATGTAGCTATAATAAAACGAAAAGAGAAGACTTTAATATGTGATTGCGGATCATGGTTTTTGTATATCAAGTGATTAGATGGATTACGCACCCAAATGAAAGATCCAATGAGGAAAGAGGGCGATGCAAACGACTTTGTATAAATGGTGTTTATAAAGTATAGTTATACGTTATTTTAATAATAGTGTAGTATAATCGTTTTTTTTTTTGGCTGCATAATTAGTAATACATTTTATAATAATACACTTTCATAGAGAAATTTTATAGTTCAAATTGTTTAACTGGTTTTGAAAAATAAATGATTGCTTCCCCACGTGACACAAATGAGGTATGTCTTCCGCTTATTTCCGAGGAATAGAAAATTTACCAACTATTTGACAGATATTACTAAATCACAACTGTTTTAACAACAACCCTAACAGCTGTTATTAAAAAAAAAAAAAAAAAATTCGGTTAGAAACTGTGGATAAGTTGCGCAAACAGTACCTTATTAAAGTTCGTATAAAGCACTACTGAATGCGTGGTGAGTTTGTCACACCACAGCAAAATGTAATATTAACCACCCAGCCAAATTTGAATAATAAAAAACCCGCCAAGTAAATAAAATAAGTTATAAAATTTTGGAAAAATAAAAAGTATTCTCTGTTCTCATACGCTGGCGGCGTGTCCGATGTCGGCGCTGAAACCACGCCCACGTGCGGGAAATCTGAAGCCTCTCCAGTGTTGCCAAGTCCACGTTTTTTTCGCGGAATTAGGCTACTTTCATACTATTGCCGCGGGTTGTTTTTAATGTCCGTAGGTTAAAGCGACCCAAATAACGTAATATTAACCCATAGAATGCTAATTTTACCAGAGGAACAACACCAAAAAACGTGTATTTTACCCTCTGGAACGCAAGGTTACCCCCCCTCGAAACGCATTTGGGCTAGTTCCCTTTCGAGGAACTCGAACTGCGTCCTCTAGGGGTCGCTATGGGGAACGCCATCTCCGTGACCTGTGTCTGAAGTCTACATACAAAAACATCAACAAAGTTGGCCGGCGACAGCCTATGACGTCACCTCCGGCGCGACTCGTCGCTGCCGGTGCGTCACTACCAGTGCGACCACAGTATAAAAGGACGCTGGTATAACAGGACGGTCTCTTCTTCGTCTTCACTGACCTTTTGTCTGTAACCAAAAGCTCGAATTATGTACATGTTTTAAGGACAGCTCGCGTCTGACGATGCGTGGTAAGGAGCAAGCGCTCTTTGCTCCCGTGGGAGTTTATTGCGTTCTTTGCTTGTCTCTTGCGAGAGGCAAGCACGCTCTGATACCCACACCTTTCATACGGCTTTTGGGCTGCGCATGCATGGTGAGGATTAAGCGAAGATCGGCTCTCGAGGGAGTTAGATGAGATCATTGCATTTATTGCCTGTTGTGAGATGCAGGCGCGCTCTCATACACGCTTCATGCGGCTTGCGGGCTGTGTGTGCGGTAGAGAGCTGCGCGTCCAGCTCTCGAGGGAGCTGAATGCGATCGTCACATTCAGTGCTTATTTCTTGCAAGGGACTGGCATGCTCTCATAGCCGCTGCACGGAGCTTGCGGGGCTATGTGTGTGGTTGGGAGCAGCGTGTCCAGCTCGCGAGGGAAGTGGATATGCTCATCACGATACATTCGCAAAGACGGGAGGTGAGTCTTCTCTATACCCGAATTTGCTTGAGTATGTTCACCTCGGACATTAACAACGCATTCGCGGTGGTGGCTCCGTTCCGCCTGATTCCCGGGGAAGGCTGGCGCGTGGGCGGAGTGTGTTCAGCTCCCGAGGGGGTTGAACATATGCTGCGCGTTGCGGTTGTGGTGTTAATTTTCTGCCAATATTCGGGTGTATGGACAGAAAATAAAAAGGGATCTCCCTAGTATAGCCATCTAAGGATGGTTATAGTTCTGCCATTATTATGTGATTAAGTGCAGCTATCTGAGGCTAGCTGTGTGTTAACTTGTCCCTTCCTGGAAAGCATTGCTGTCTGAGAATAGCAATGTGCTGGCTGGGGCTGTGCGAATGGTCGAATGCGACTGCCGGTTCCATGGTTGGTCATGGGTCTCCGTTGCCCGCTGTCGGGTGGGGCTGCATGTGCTGCACGGTGCCGTGGTTCGCTGGTGGGCTGCGCAGTGTTGCGCGGCTTGTCGATGGGCTAGGGCTCTGTGCGGTGGGTGCCTCTCCATCTGGCCCAGCATGATGGGGGTTTGTGCCGTTGCCGCTGGGACGCCCGCGGTGGTCGCGTCCGTTCGTTTGCACAGCCCTAGTGCTAGTTAAGACCCTTGTTTGGTGTTCTTAATAGCAGCTTTCTGGCTAGAATTATAAGCGGGAACCACGGATGGGTGAGTATGATCCTTTTTATGTCTCTAGAGAACCTTTCCTAGAGCCGTCTATCTAAGGATAACCAGGTGTCAGCTCGGTGATCGCTCCCCTTTCTAGGGTTTCTAATAGCGGTCTCTTTGAGTTTTAGTCAGGTAAGTGCTGTCCCCCCTGCTTGGGATATAGGTAGACAGCCCATTCTTTATGGTCAGGTCAATCTTGGTTGGTTCCCCTTTTCTGTTAACTCGGTAATTGCTCCCCTTCATAGGCTTTTTAAGCAGTGGTCTGCCTGTGCCCCTGCCTAGATGGTGTTATCTCCCCTGTTAGGGTTATAAGTAGATGACCCACTATGATGGTATGGGCAGTTTCTCAAGAGGGTCTACCATCTAACCATGCTGTATTTCTGGGACCTGTCTCGTGTGTTTCCTTTGGCAGGTCCTCTTTGAGCACCTCCCTCTGGTCTTCGACTATGGTTATGGGCTGCTTGCCTGGATCTGCCTTCGGCATATCGAATGGGAACTTTCAGGTCCCCACTACAGCTAGGGCTATGGTCCTACCTCCAGGTAAGCTCTTCGGAAATCCTTTCTCGCAGGAAGCTCCTGGACATCCTTGGGTAGACACATGGACCTGAGGCCACCTGGCTGAGAGCCACTATCTGCATCCCGCCCTGGGGGGCCTCCTGTTTCTGGGTTTTCACCTTTATCATACAGACCTATTCTCATGCCTTTTTGGTGAGGAGTGGGCTTGATCACGCTATGTTTTACTATCTTACGAGTCAGAGTCGTTTCTGCGGAAACTCTCTGGGTGCTCTGAGGAGCCTTTGGCTACATTCTTGGCCCTTGTTCTCGAGGTTCTGCGGGCCTTGATAGAGCGGGGAGGTTCTGCGAGGAGCCTCCTGTCTAGGGAGTAGAAGCCTGTCCCGATACACTGCCTTCCCTGTTTGGTTAAGTGTATTGGCTCTATGGCAGTTTAGTAGACAGATAGCGATGGCTACTGTCTGTTTGGCATAGTATGCTCCCCTCTCTTCAAGGGTTTGCTTTGAGCATTGCCCTTTTGGGCGACTGAGATTCACCTTGTTCAGCCTTGTTATGCCGGCAATGCTCACCTCACTCTGAGGGTCTTCTTATTTCACCGTTTCTCAACGGTACGTCTAAAAATCCATCCTTATGGTAAGGCCCACACAAACCTTTGGGCGCTTTCTCAAATCCATGTATATGGTAAGTGCGCACACAAACCTTTGGGCACTTTTCTAAAATCCACACTGTGGTATGGAATGCACCGGAGTTCTGCATCCATTCTAAAATCTTTTATGGTAAGGGATTCACGCGCTATTGCCCGTACCCTTTCTCGAGATGGTTAGAACCCCGACCTGGGTCCCACTCCAGAGCATCTGCCAGGCTAAAGGAACGGTATGACGCGCTCTAGTCCCAGCGCACTCTTTATTCACGCTCAACCACTTTTGAGCAGGGAGTTACCACCTGCGTTCTGTAATACGGCTCCTGAGGGAACCTTGCAGAGCTGCGGTAGCTCCTGGGTGACAGGCCAACCTAGATAATCCTAGGCTTTTGGCTATATCCCCTTAAAGGAATACCTCGGTCTCCAAGCTTGAGGCTCTACCCCGGGTCCAGTGTTCAGACCCTTGCAGGTAAGTTTGGGTATGCAGCCCAGGCTCTGGCCGTAGGGGATACGTCACTGACAGCCGTCACTACATCTCAGGGGCAACTCCCTTAAAGCCTAGGAAGTTTGTACTTAGTGCTCATCTCTATGATGACAGGCACTCCCCTCAGCATGGCAGCGTGGGTATAACCGTTCCCCATAGCGACCCCTAGAGGACACAGTTCGAGTTCCTCGAAAGGGAACGTCTCAGGTTACGTATGTAACCTTGGTTCCCTGAGAAGAGAACAAGACACTGCGTCCTCTAGGCTCTTCGCCATGCTTCGAATGCTTTGGAGGTTTTGTCTAGCAAAAAACCCGGCAAACTGCAACCCTGAGCCTCTCTCCAATGTCAATGTCAAATACATAGGCTATCTGTTTTGTAAATTAACTAACCAGGCAATATGCTTTTACGTGACAAAGGTATAGCTAGCTAGCAAACTGTAGGCTGAACTAACATAAATGACTTGCGACTGAGCATGCAAACCACTAATGCGCTCTAGTTATTATAGAGCAGGCGTGTCAAAATCAGTTCCTGGAGGGTCACAGCCCTGCAGAGTTTTGTTCCAACCTTGCTGCAACACACATACTATGCAGTTTTCAATTAATTCTGAAGGACTTGATTAGTTGGATCAGGTGTGTTTAGTTAGGGTTGCATCTAAACTCTGCAGGGCTGCACCCTTCCAGGACCGGAGTTTGACACTCCTGTTATAGAGGGTTTACATTTACATCACGATTTGGTCAGTTACCCGGATACGCGGCCAAACGGGTGATACTCGGATGTAAACAACAGCATGGATTGCACAGTTAATGTACTACTGAACATGTTCTTCTGCTAATTTATGCTGTCTAGACCACAGAAAAAATGCATGGAAGCTGTTAAATTGTATAGAGAGGGACATAAGCAAAGGCGCAGTATTTTGACAAACTACAGTTAATAGGTGGTACATACAAGCTGTATTAATTAAGATATTAGCATACCTAACCAGAAATGATAAGCCCTCCTTGGGTTGCCACCTTGCCGTGGTGGAGAGCCTTGCGTGTTCCGATGAACCTGAGAGCAATGCCGTCTGGAGCTTAAGCTCCTGGTAGGGCCACCCATGGCGGTAAGGTCGAGGGGGAGGTTCCAGACAAAGAGCGACCCAAGGGATGTACCATCACACCACTACAGAGAAGGAAAACTCTGTACAGAAACCCTCGTGAACCACTGCCTTGTGGTTAGCTCCAGGGGATGCAAAGGCTAAGGGAGTAAACCCCAACAGAAAATCAGGAGTGGAGCCCCTCAGGCGGATGGTGAAGGAATACTTCACTGTCCGGCAACTCCTGCAGCTGCGCTGGCACTGACTGTATTGGCTTGCCTCTCTGTCAGATCCTGCCAGCAAAGCCGAGAGGGGGGTCCTGACGTTTGGGCAACCCAGGACCTCCATATTATTAGCCCAGGCCTGCACCTGGAGAGGTCACTCCAGCTGCACTGTTTCAGTGCAGAAACAACACGGGGAGCAGCAGTTTACCAGTGTTAAGTCATGGCTCACTTGGCGTCGAGCCGGGCGCTAGGGGTTGCTCCTGACGGTGGGAGGAACCATCGTGTTCCATTGGGTCGTTACCGCCCGCCTTAACCTGGGCAGCCCCCGGGCAGTTAGGTACTACCCCGCCACAACCTGCTTGCTTCATCGGGTGCATGGAGCTTAGACAAAATCGACAGGCAGGTTGTAAAACCCAGCACCAGGAAATAATCAAAAGACCAAAAAGCCACCAGTCCTGCGGCTGGCAACCTGGAACGTCAGAACATTGTGCCCTGGCCTTTGTGACGATCTTCGGCAAGTTGACGACGCTAGAAAAACCGCTACCATCAACCACGAGCTGTTAAGGCTCAACATCGATGTTGCCGCCCTTCAAGAGACACATCTTCCATCCAGTGGAAGTCTGAAGGAGAGAGATTACACTTTCTTTTGGCAAGGACTGGAGCAAGACAAGCGCCGGCTTTATGGAGTCGGCTTTGCAGTGCGAAATTTTCTCTTGCCATCAGTAGAACCTCCTTCTCAGGGGACTGAGCGTATACTCTCCCTCCGTCTCACAACCTCATCGGGACCCTTGCACATCTTTAGCGTCTACGCCCCCACACTATGCTCCACAGCTGAGGATAAAGATGCTTTCTATTACGAACTCGATGCCAAAATTGCAGAGATTCCACCGAAAGACAACCTACTCATGCTTGGAGATTTTAATGCCCGGGTGGGCGCTGACTACATCACCTGGCCACACTGCATTGGACACTTTGGCGTTGGCAAGCTTAATGAGAACGGACAGCGACTACTTGAGCTATGTTCTTACCACAACCTGTGCATCACCAACACCTTCTTCCCCACCAAGCCCCATCATAGAGTGTCTTGGAGACACCCCAGATCCAGACACTGGCACCAGCTTGACCTCATTGTTACTCGGAGATCCATGCTCAAGCATGTGCTCGTCACTCGCGCATATCATAGTGCTGACTGCGACACGGACCATTCCCTGGTCAGCAGTAAGGTGCGCTTCCAACCTAGACGAACCTATCGCTCGAAGCAGAAAGGACGCCCTCGCATCAACACAGCAAGAACATCAGTGCCAGAGCTGCGGGAACGCTTCGCCAGGGCCATTGATGAGGCCCTGGAGGACTGCCCTGTAGACAGTGTTAAGACGCGATGGGAGTATATCCGTGATACCGTGTACAAGGTCGCCTCAGACACCTTCGGGAAGAAAGTGAAAAAGAGTGAAGATTGGTTTGAGGCAGGGATCGAGGTGCTGGAGCCTGCCATCACTGCAAAACGTGCCACTCTCCTTGAGTATAAGAGACAGCCTTCTGCAAGGACAATGGCTGCCTTCAGAGAAGCACGTAACAACACCAAAAGGATTGCCCGAAAGTGTGCGAACGATTACTGGCTGAAGTTATGCAGCGATATTCAGACTTCGGCAGACTGTGGTAACATCCGAGCCATGTATGAGGGCATGAAGAAAGCGTTTGGTCCCAGCGCCATCAAGATTGCTCCCCTAAAATCTACTTCCGGCGAGATCATCACAGATCGCAGCAAGCAGATGGAGAGATGGGCTGAGCACTATCAGGAACTGTACTCAAGAGAGAACATTGTTACTGATACAGCCATCAGAAATATCATGCCTCTGCCCATCATGGAGGAGCTTGACTCGCCACCCACCATTGAGGAACTTGGGAAGGCTATCGATTCACTTGCCTGTGGGAAAGCACCAGGCAGTGATGGAATTCAATCAGAGATCATAAAGGCAGGAAAAGTGAGCTCTCTTCTCAGTCACCTCTACAATCTCCTGCTTAAATGCTGGGAAGGGGGCATCATACCCCAAGATATGCGAGACGCTAAGATTGTCACGCTCTATAAGAACAAGGGCGATCGCAGCGACTGCAATAACTATCGTGGGATCTCCCTCCTCAATGTTGTGGGGAAAGCCTTTGCACGTGTCATCCTTAACCGTCTACAACAGCTCGCCGATCGTGTGTATCCGGAGTCGCAATGCGGGTTCCGAGCAAAAAGGTCAACAATTGACATGGTGTTCACCCTTAGGCAGCTACAGGAGAAATGCCGTGAGCAGAGACGTCCCCTGTTCCTTGCCTTTATAGATCTGACCAAGGCGTTCGACATGGTCAGTCGGACTGGCCTTTTTACTCTCCTACATAGGATTGGATGTCCCCCCAAGCTCCTGAAGCTGATTATATCATTTCATGAGAACATGGTGGGTACAGTCCAGTATGGCGAGTCATTCTCAGACCCCTTCCCAATCAGGTGTGGGGTGAAGCAAGGGTGTGTCCTGGCACCGACGCTCTTCGGCATGTTTTTCTCCCTGCTCCTGCGCTATGCCTTCTGCAACTCCGAAGACGGGATCTTCCTCCACACTAGGAGTGATGGGAACCTCTTCAACCTCGCCCGCCTCAGAGCAAAGACTAAGGTCCGCAAGGTACTCATAAGGGAGATGCTGTTTGCAGATGACGCTGCTCTTGCTGCACACACTGAGGGTGCCCTCCAGCGACTCATCACGTGCTTTGCAGATGCATGCACAGAGTTTGGCCTTGCCATCAGCCTCAAGAAAACCAACATACTGGCTCAAGATGTCAGCACCACTCCTACAATCACTATTGGCAACCACACCCTGGAGGTAGTGGAAAATTTCACCTACCTTGGCTCCACCATCTGCAGCAACCTATCCCTGGATACCGAGCTCAATATAAGGATAGGCAAAGCAGCAACCGCTATGGCTCGACTTGCAAAGAGGGTTTGGGACAATACTTTGCTGACACTCAAAACAAAATTGAAGGTGTACCAAGCATGCGTCCTGAGCACCCTCCTCTATGGCAGTGAGGCTTGGACTTTATATTCTCGCCAAGAGCAAAGACTGAATGCCTTTCATATGCGCTGCCTCAGACGACTTCTGAGCATTACCTGGCAGGATCATATTACAAACAGAGCCATTCTGTCTCAGGCAGCTATGCCAAGTATGTTCACCATCCTTACACAGAGGCGACTGCGCTGGCTTGGCCACCTGTGCAGGATGGATGATGGTTGCATTCCAAAGGACGTTCTGTATGGGGAGCTTGCCACAGGAACACGATCAACTGGACGGCCAATTCTGCGCTACAAGGACGCTTGCAAGCGTGACTTGAAAGCGTGCGGCATCTGCCCATCTGATTTGGAGGTAGTGTCATCGGACCGCAAAAATTGGCGGTCCACCGTCAAGATTGGTGTCCTTCTAGCCGAAGAAAAAAGAGAAATGCAGCGGGAGGAGAAGAGGACCCGTCGGCAACAAAGCGCTCAGCCTGCCCCCACTGACTCCACCACCGCTTACATCTGCAGCAAGTGCCAGCGGTGCTGTCGCTCCCGTATCGGACTCTACAGTCATAGCAGAGTCTGCAACCAAACCACAGACTGACCTGGGTGCAGATTCTAACCCATTGTCTCTCGAAGACAGAAGGATGCCAACAAGCATACCTAACCAGAAATGATAAGCACAAAAACAAATGCTCTGAAGATTCTTGCCCTGGAAATCATGGTTCAGTTTGGCCAATCACAAACGCCTTTTGTTCCTCAGACAGATTTTGCACTGTTCTCCTTGATTTGCTATAACTTTTGGCAGTCTATAGTACTCCAAAGTACTATAGACTGTACTCTTACAGTACTCTTTTTTTTTTCTGGTCCAAACGATTAGTACAGCCCAAAACATGTCAATAATTTATCAAATTCAGCAGCAATAATCAACAAAATAAGCAAGTTTGGTTCAGTTCAGTGGCATTGTTTACGTTCAGTGCTGCCAATATGGCCGAATGTTAAGTGTTAAGGGAGGGCCTATGCTCAGTGGCTCCAGTACATCATCAAGACATGATTTCAGGCCCGTCCAAAAAATCCTGAACGCAAAAATGGTGAAAAACTATTTAACGGTCTAACTCCACAGTTCAGTACGACATAGTTCACAGTCTTTGTAACATGTTTTCAACAACACATTTCTAACATTTATGTTTAGAAACAATTCTCTGAATTGCCTTTACACAGACATTAAGTATTATGTACAAACAAATCTGTAAAAGGAAATTGAAATGTTTTGCATTATTTTGAACAAAAATTTCAGAGGAAACTATAACAGTCACAGCCGTTGATGTAGCGTTCAACTGACTCAGTTTCCAACAATGCTAAATGCACCATGTGTCATTAAATTGTCCATTATGTGTTCACTAAACAATGCTGACCAACTAGAACATTGTTTTATGACGTAATTGCAGCGGATTCATCCCTTTATCCTAAAAAAAAAACAAAAGCATGTACAAATGTAACATCACTGAAAGTACAGAGACCAAAGGCATCAGTAAATCTTCACATGCCCCACCCAGAAAACATACTCTTTTTTTTTTTTTCTTTGGGGTGAGGCTTATACATCTGAGAGCGAGTACTAACCTCTTGGTTCCTGGTTTGCCCTCAGTATGAGATTTCTTAGTAATTATATTTAGCGGTAGTTCAGTTTTGCGTAGCCTAAAATTGATCAGAGGTTGTGCAAACTGGAAGGGAGGGAAGAAACCACCAGAGACCAAATGGGTGTGAATCAACCACTGGGTGTTATTCATAGAAACTGCATGGAGAACTCTTGCAACTGCTAATGTTTTTTATTCAGTGGTAAATGAGACTAAAGAGAATCCTTCAGAACTTTCTTTTTGCAGGTGAGAAAACAATTTTTAAGTTCCTGTCAGTTATAAACTTAGTCATGTGTTTCTATCTGCTGGTTTTGTTAATTGATTTTAACCACCAACTTTCCGGTGACCTGATTTGTTGACGAGGTGCAACACAGCTTGAACCACATGATAACATTACAGAACGCGAGACAGAACATTATCTTGTCAGAGTTAGCAAAGTAATGCTTTATTGCTTTTGTGGATTAGCAATTGGTTAATAATTTTGTGAGGCTTTTCTTCCTAATGATTCAGTTGAACCAAACCCTCATCTTTCTTTCTCTGTCTCTCTTCCTGTTGCAAACTGTCTCACTCTTCTGAAGCTGTGATGTGTGTGCTGGAACAGGAAATGAATGCAGACAGAGGAGGCAGGCAAGCTGAAACTGGCACAAAGCTCTAGCATGTACACACACCCGCCCACATACAAACGCTCACAGACACACACTGGCCCTGAGCAACAACTGTCAGAGCTGGAACTTTGAGTTATAGGTGGAACAACAAAGCGGTGGTGGCAAAGGACTGAAGCCTGTCTAAATCATTAAGCGGACTGAGAAAGGATAAGAGACAGAAGACATACAGGGGACGGATCTTACAAATGTAACTTGAACAAGAAGAGAGAGAAATAAAGGTGTGGAGAAGATGGTGCGCCGAGCCTGCCTCAGCAGGTAAACAACTTCTAACTTCTGAGTAGTAATTTGGTTACTTTAGATGTACATGGTATTCATTCTGTTTTTAGTTACTTCGCATTTGATTTTTTTTTTTAGCTTTTTATGACTTTTCCTTAAAGTCTGAGATACAGCTACCTTCCTTTTTCCTGTCTTGCTGCATGACAAATCTGTGCACATAAATAGCAACTTGTTGCAGTTTTACAAAGAGAAGGCAAAGTGATCCATCTTATGTGATGTAAGACCAAAAAAATCAGTGCATACTGTAAGCAGCACTTGATTTTTTGGCGTTTCATTTGCTGAAATGTGTGATAAGGATCAGAGTTTTGTGTTGCGCCAGTGTGACAAGTTGACCATCAATTGCAACTAACAAGCTGATCTGTGAAATGGAGATAAAAGATATTGTGATGCCAGTATTCAGATTCGTATGCTCAATGAAACCTGTAAAGAAAGATAAGAATCATTTATGCACACTTAATCCATTCTGTGTGTGTACAAACAAGGTATTCCCTCTGACAGGAAATGTTTTAAACATTTTAGTTGTGTAGACTTCACAGTGAGTAAGAGTGCTCTTTCTGCATTCCTGAGGTGACTGGGCTGGTGGGTGTGGGTGTGGAGGAAAACTGGAACACCGCAGATCTGGTACAGCTATCCGAGTACACTGCACATTCCGAAGAGAATCTCACTTCTCCCTCAGGTCTTCGCTGTGCGCGCACCTCAGTGTAACACTTCTGGCTTCTTAATCTGAAAGCACAGCAGGTTTTGTTTGGACTCATACTTTACTTGCAAGCATTTAACTGTACACATCTGAGATTGGCCAACTGGTTAACTTTAGAAAATTCTATCATTTACTCACCAATTCTTTCATAAAACGCAAAAGGAGACGCGAGGTAGAATGTCCAGGCGGTTCTTTCCCATACAACAAAAGCAGACAGATCAGTGTCCCAAATGGATTCAAAAAGCATTGTAGTTCATATGAATTGTTTACTGTATTTCAAGTCTTCTGAAACTTTATGATAGCTTCACATGAATAGTTCCAGGAAGAACCTTTAACATCCACGGAACCATTTCAATGCACAAAAGGTTCTTTAGATTAGATGCTAAGAAAATTAGTTCTTTTAAAAGCTGTTCGCTGGAAGGTTTTGTGGGAAACCAAAAATGGTTCCTCTATGGCATCAATTCAAAACCCCCTTTTTGGAAACTTATAAAGGGATAGTTCACCCCACAATGAAAATTATTCGGTCATTAATTTGTAATAAACTTTCGCGCACAAATAAAGTATTCTCGTAACATCAGAACTCATTATTTTTTTCTTTACGCACAAAAAGTATTTTCGTAGCTTCAATACTCATTATTTTTGTTTTCTTTGCGCACAAAGAATATTTTTGTAGTTTCAGAACTGATGAACCACTGATGTCACATGGACTATTTTATCAATGTCCTTCTACCTTGCTGGGCCTTGAACGTGGTAGTTGCATTGCTATCTATGCAGGGTCAGAAAGCCCCTGGTTTTCTTTCAAAAATATCTTAATTTGTGTTCTGAAGATGAACGAAGGTCTTACGGGTTTGGAATGATAAGAGGGTGGCTAATTAATGACAGAATTTTTATTTTTGGGTGAACTAACCTTTTATATTGTAAGTTGTTCAGTTGCTGAATATCTCCTCCTCTCTCATCTCATTAATTTCCATCACGGTTTATGCAGACAATGAAGATGGTGATCGCTGACATCAATCCTGATGCATGTTCAAATGCACACATGCACATTTGATAATTTTCAACAAATAACAAGCTAAGACTGGAATACACAACTTTTAAAATCTGAACACTTAACGACTTTGTAAACAGGAAAACTGGCCATCATGCACTAAACGACTGAGGATTACACACTACCAGACTTTAAAGTCCCTCCGATCACAACAAACTCACACAGAAACATTGTTTAAAATATCAAACATGTCTGATATCCTCTGACTAGATGTTGAATGTTTGTGACCATCATACACCACACAAATTCTATGAAATCTGTCAACTCAAATCTGCAGATTGGCTCTGTCTTTTTTCGCAACCAGCGTCGACTTGTCCAAACTTTAAATCAGGGGAAAATCAGGGCAAAAGTCGTGTAATGCATTCGTTAAAATAGTTAGTCTGTACATCATCAAAAACTGTCGTTAACTATGGTTCAACCATTCTTTTAACACTGCATTATAGAGTCTCTGGCATACTCCCAAAATGTAAAAAGCAAATGGAGGGAAAAACAATAGCTTGTAATATTTATATATTTTTTGTTCTGACACATGAAAGACATACAAAGACTATTCAAACATAATGGGGGTGTTGAAGACCTTGGGCTAACTATATGTGACAGAAGATAACATGACGTGTTAGGACAGCCCTAAATCTAATTCTAAAAAATGACCGGGCGCTGGTGTGAGTGAATGCATCACATAAAGACCCATTTTCTCCCGCCGTGAACATCCTGTAAGAGAACCAGACAGCAAAGCAAGGTCAAAGCAAGCCAGGCTAGAAAAAAAAACAAGGAGTTTCCGTGTTTAAACAGTGTCTAAATGGGAACGGCCTCCTCCAATTGTTCTACTCTAACAACCATTTTCAACTGGAAGGACACCCCCTCCCCCCAAATATAGCTTGTGCAGATTCCAAGGTGATTTCTTTTTAAACTACTTCAACATGATGAATCACGCGTTGGTGTTTCTCTCATTTTTGCCCTGCTGCTGTTCGAAAGTTGTCAAACAGGTTCTGGCTCTCTCCTTTAAAGTAGAACTGTTTATGAAACACATTAAGTAACCAGTCTGATATCTAAGCTGAAATATAATAACTGAAAATCAGTATGGAAAAGATGTATTCTATGAAACAAATGCATAGCAGTGATTTTGGCTACTTCCTTCTCGGATTATGCAATGTCCATCGTTGGTAGACCACAAGGCTTCCTCACGATCCATTGCCACTCCTTGGTTTATGAAGCGAGAAGGTGGTCTGGCCTTCTGTTTACTTCCCTATTTAAGAAAGGACTGTTTGTCTACAAACTTTCTTGGTAAGATGTGCAAGGGTGGTGTTTTGTCATCTCGCTAGACTCTCGGGAGACATGTCTTGACTTGTTAAGAAAAAGCAGCTGATGTTGTTTTGGCAAGAGGCTGATAAAGTCTTCTATAGACTACAAAGAAATTTTTCCTTTTCCTTTATGGCTAAGAGCCAAATGCGTAGTGTTTTCATTGCGAGCCAATCAAATTCCAGCTTCCGATGGTGTGATGCGGGATCGGTTAAAATGCAGTAGTCAACTTTGAAGTGGATCAAAAAAGTTCATCAAAGTTGTCCTAAGAAAAAAACGGGTATTGTTTTGGTTTTAGGACAACTTTGATGAAAGGTTTTGATCCACTTCAAATGTTGACTACTATAATTATTAAATTCATCTTGCTGAGACAAATATGTGGAAAATCAAACTGCTTGTTAAAAAAAAAAAAAAAAAAAAAAAAAAAAAATAATCAAACTCTACCTTCCTGCAGAGTTTAGTTCCAACCCTGACCAAACACACCTGTCTGTAATTATCATGTGCTCCATCAGATCCTAGTTAGTTGGTTCAAGTGTGTTTAATGAGGGTTGGAGCTGAACTCTGCAGGAAGGTAGATCTCCAGGAACAGGATTGAGCATCCCTGGCTTACATAAAGGCGTTTTGATCGATCGGATCACAAGTGGATAATGGAGACACATAGCTGTTTACACCTGCCGTTTTAATCCGTCTCTTCTGTCCACCTCTGGATGTGGTCGAAAGCAGGGGCGGGTCTAGAAAATAATTTTTAGGGTGGCATGGGGTCTATGAGGGGTGGCAACACCAAAGCAAGCCCCCATGCATAGTTTTTGGGGATTTATAGTCTGACATACACAGTTGCGTTCACAAATATTGCATTACCATTAAGTAATCATCCTTACTGTTTAAAATGAAAAAAATAAATAACAACATTTCAGTGTCCATCATGGCACCAAGTCAATAAACATTATATATATAAAAAAAACGTGAACAGGTTATACTGTAAATGTTTCTGAGCTTGTATCACTAAAAACGGGGTAGTGATACCCATGCGATTCTATTAAATTACTACTTAGATGGTATAAATCACATTTTAGTGCAAGTTTAAGATGTTAATGTAGATGATTTAATGTTAATTTCCTAACATTAGAAAGAAATATTATAATATCAAAGCAATAAAACTGGATCAGTTTTGGAAACAAGTGGGAATGTCTGTAATCACTCATAACACACAATCAACCATATAATCTAGAAACACCCCAGCAAATGCATAGCAAGAGCCTAGCAACCACCCAGAATATACTAGCAACCAACTAGCAGCACTTTAGCAAACATCTAGAACATCTAACTGACCAAACTATTTATGTTTTTAAACAAGACTTTAAGACAAGCCAGCTTAAATTTGTTCTTCAAACGTTTCAGTCTAGTTATTGCAGGTATTCTTCTTACAATAATTAAAAAAATACATTTTTACTCCTGACACACTATATCTCTATGTAGTCATTTCTCAGTTCTGCAAAAATGCAGTAGGCTACACATAAAAAATGGTTATAAATAAAATTTGAAAGTCACACTTTTGAAGGTGTACAACATGTGCTACAGTTCACTGTACATATAGAATAGTGAAAGTCCATCATCTAATGCACTGGTATTGTACTATGTAATTATACTGTATTTTTAAGTATTATACCCATATAAAAGATTCGTTAATTTCTCTCCTCTCTCTGTTGTTGGATGCAGAGATTCTGATTGGTGTGTCATCAGTTTTGCTGCTTACTTATTGTTAAACTTTTTGAGAAATGTGCCTTTGTTTTGAGCACTGAATGAATGGTTTGGGAAAGTGAGCCAACTGAAATCAGTTACATTTTGATAACAATATAGAAAACTGCAATATGACCAGATGCTTACCTAAATCTGCTATTAGTTTCCGTGATCGGCATCTTCTTATTGATTTCATGCTATTATTGTTTCGTCGGATACGGCAAAAATGCCTATTTCCATGATAAAAGTGGAGGGAGCGGTCAGAGAATCGGATCACCAAACAATTACGCGGTAAATCTCAGACATATCCGGAAGGGATTAGATGTCTCAGAGGACTTCTGAGTTAGCCGAGAAGCAGTAATTATCTGATTCAGAAACACATGTAAAACAATTCGTTAGTGAACTGGGCGAAGCTTGGTGTTTTTGGCTCAAAAAGAACCGGTTCATAAGAGTCGTTTGTTACTGAAGTCGAATACACTGGGCGCGCTGCGTGCACGTGAAGCCATCGTGCACATTTTATTGAAAGACGTGTTTTTTGCCATTATTTTTGCGTTATGCTGTCATCACTGCGGCTGAAAATTAGCACATGAAACACTGCTTACATTTATATTTTATTCTGTGATAATCCTGGGATGGCAGGTGGGGTGGCACAGCTTTTTCTTAGGGTGGCAGTTGCCACCCCGTGCCTCCCCGATCGATCCGCCCCTGGTCGAAAGTGAACAAACTCAAAACGTTTTACGCCTGTACTTAGCGATGTCCACTTGTGATCGGATCGACGAAAACGCATGTTAATACCAGGTGTAAACAGGGCCAAAGACTGTCTAACATATCTCACAAATTAA
The DNA here is from genome assembly GCA_036247105.1 of Cirrhinus mrigala. Classification (NCBI taxonomy): domain Eukaryota; kingdom Metazoa; phylum Chordata; class Actinopteri; order Cypriniformes; family Cyprinidae; genus Cirrhinus; species Cirrhinus mrigala. The sequence goes on from CM070009.1 coordinate 27,663,984, forward strand.
CTGCTTTTCCCATACATTGTAAAATCAGATTTGGAAAATTGGTTTCCTTTCAGTTGATAAGTTGGAATATGAACTGAACTGGCCATGTCCAACATGAAGTTGAAATCTGAATGACATGAAGAATAATTTATTAATTTTTTCAATTCAATGCATTACTGAAAAATAAATGTTCTTCCACCACCGTCACGAAGAAGTTAATTTATTAATTATAATTAATAATGCATAAAGTAAATACAAATGCATCCATCTCAAACAAAGCTTTAAACTTTTTTCTAACCTTTAGTATCTCAAGTCATATGACTACTGTATTTCTATCAGCCACTCACTCCCATAAGATAAAGACATCAGGTCTGACAAGAAATTCTGGAGAGACACCCTTTTACTGTTAGCGTTTACATACATCTATGTTAAGTAGTTAAACAAAAATACATAATGGATCAAATCAATCAGTGCATTTATTACTGTACATTATTTGTATATTTGTAATATTATTTGCAATCCATTTAATATACATCTATTTTGACTAGGACTGGGTAAAAAAAAAAATAAATAAATAAAATAAAATAATAATAATAATAATAATAATAATAATCGGGTTCTCGATTTAAATCAATTCTTATTTTTACGAAACTATATTTATTCTTAAATCCCATCTATTAGTCTAGCCTGTTTTCAGTTAATGAATGAAACATTGTAGCGCCTCCTATCCAGTAAATAGCAATAAGCTTGCTTTTTTACTTGTGATATAAAACAAAGTCTCAAATTTCTAAATTTGTCTATTTTATTATAATATTCAAACAACAAATGCCGTTTTTGCGCTGTGACAGTGTGACAGATCGCTGAGGTATTGCCTCAGTTCAAGTAAGCGGCAGCACAAAATGCATGTGAAATGATTGTCTCCTCCACTTTAATAGCAGTTTCAGCATGAAATAAACATCAATAAACATCCGAAGATATGTTAAAATGACCAAAATCCGTGTCCTGTCTCATGTAATTGCTCAGTCAGTGTTTCCTTGAGAATGTCCTATACCTTAATATATAGAGGATCCCAAAAAAAATATCAGTATCGATTCGGAAATCATTGAATTGCATCGCAAGCTTGTGAAGCAGAATTAAATCATCAAAGAAACTGAATCGTCAAAACCCAGCCCTAATTTTGACCTAATATAGTGTCCGAAATGCTGCTTATCTGTTGAAAGGGCCTCAGAGCGTATGCGTCTACACTGTGTTTTGAAATCAGTGCTGTGATTACACATAAAAGAACTGCATTTAAAATCCTTGGAGAATTGTTTGATTGAAGAATCAAGCTTGCTTTGATTTGCTACAGCTTCAAACCACTACTACACACTGGATGTTTAAAAGGAACATGGCACGTTGAGGACGAGGGACTTGACATATAAGCAAGACAAGAAGCTTCTGACCAACCTCTGAAGTTTCACGCCATATGACCATAGATATAACCAGAACGCACATACCTCAAATCAGTAGAAAGCACATTTGTGTTGCTGACAATGCAGTATGTCTTCCTTTGCTTCTCTTTGTATTAGACATGCAAGAGGAAGGAAGTCTTTTAAAAACAGCCACTATGAAAACCAGACCTTTAAAAAGTGAAATAGTGGCCATCAGATCATAAAAAACAAAGATGCAGCAATGTAATATTTACATCAGAATTGACAAAATGCATCACCTCAGTGTTCTTTAAAAATGTCAGTGACATATCCTGTGTTTATACCTTGATGTCTCAGCTGAATTTCTACATAACTTGCTGGCAGCTGAATCTAAATAGCACTTGGATTACTTGACACTATGCTATGCTGACACTATCTGTCTTTCGTATTATAGTCAACTTCCTTTCCTTTACAGGCAGTAGTCAAACCACATACAAAAGATTAACAAGCGATAGAGGCCGCTTAGCAAACATTAAACCGCTGTTGCGTCAAGGGTGAATCTCTTTAAGTACTTTAAGTACTTACAGTTTGTAAACAAACTGTCAATTAATATAATCCTATAACACATGTACACTTAATATATAAATGTAATACTACTACTTTAATGCATATATAAAATTAATATAATTATAATGTGATTTGAATTACTACAACATCCAAAAAAAGGTGCTCTGATTTTTCTTGAATGTCTGCGGAGGTCATGCTAGATTGGTTGCTTCAGGTCACTGATCAGAACTGGGGCATTTAACCTCAGTTCTTGGTACATATCAGCGCACCACATCACAGTTGCCTGCCTTAATTCTCTTAGGTTAAACATCTGCTGTTGACAAAAGGTGTAGGTTGGAGATATCCACTGTTAGCTTAAAGTGACTCAGAGCTCTTGGAACGTAGTACTGATGCAATGAAATACTGTGCTTGCTTAGAATTAGCAGTGAGTTTTGCAAAAACTGTACTTGCAGTGAAATTTACTAGAAATTTCTAGTGTACGTTGTTTCTACAGTGTATGAAAGTTCATAAAACTTTAGATAAAACATTGTGAAAGGAGCAGCATGATCTAATTTCAGAATCAGGCTTGTTGGGCAAAGTCTGAATAGCTGGACCAGTAGAAAGGTCAGCCAAAGTGGTGTTGTTTTTGCATTTACACAGCAGGTGCTCCTTGCTCATGACTCAAAAGTGAGGCAGCAAATAAAGAGTAATCTGTGTCTTCTGCTCAAATTGCTTTTTGTAATCCTCTCATTTGTTTTCTACCCACAGGAGGGCCTTTCCTGAGCCTTGATTCCAGCTTAAGTCCCTCCAAGGGGTGAATAGGTGAGACGGGTAAGATGACGTCCTCACATAGTCTGGGCCTGGTACTGGTGGAGTTTGAATATGAATATGAGGGCCGGGATGGCCACAGGGTGTGCATTAAACCCAACGAGCGCTACATCCTCCTGGCCAAAACAAATGATCATTGGTGGCATGTGTGCAAAGATGAACGAGCCAAGCCATTTTATATCCCTGCTAAATATGTAAAGGAGCTTCCACCCAACATCCCTTCACCTCTTGACTTCAGAGAGCATCCGGGCCCCGATGTGAGGCCTGTGGTGCCTGACCTCGTAGAGACCCGCAAATCCGATGAGGTGGCAATCAGACTTCGCTCCAAAGGGAATTACCACAAGACAGAAAACCGCATGTCGACGTTTGGTGTTCCTTTGGATTTACATGAGCCCCCTTCTTACAAACTTGGCGGACCTTCAGATTCTCTCATCTCACTGAACACGGACTCATCAAATCAGAAGAAGAGGAAGAGTCAAGCAACTAATCTGCTGTTTGGCTCACGCAGTGCTCCTGCTGAAACAGTGCCTGATAAGTTTCGAGTGCCTAGCTTTAGCCCAGCTGACCCTCTTCATAAAGCCATCCCTGTCAAACCTGTGGAGCTACCCATCATCAAGAACCTAAATGAGACCAAGCCTCACAGGAAGTCTCCTGAGCTGGAATCCCCAATAGAACCTGAAAGTGAAAGTTCTAGCTCGGAACCACTGCCATCACCAGATTCTGAGAATATTTATGAATCCATATTGGACCTGAATCTAGACCTGTCGACACTGACGGAAAAAGCACCTGCCGGATTGCCAAACCCTCAGACCAACACATCATGCCCACCTCCTACAATAAAGGTACAGTGAGAATGCCTTTTAAATTCTTATTCCTTTCCAGAATTGTAAAGCAGCAAACAGAATGCAGAATCAACGATTCAAATTTTTACATTTCGTCACTTTAGAATGATAAGGCTCCATGTGACATTTTTGTCAAAATTGAGTAATTCACATATTCTTATTCGGTGACAACTTATTTACATTGCGTATGTTTCTTTTGTAAGCTGTGTACATTTTGGGCCTTTTTTTAGAAAACAAAAATGGTTTTATCTGCAGTAGTCTATGGAATGCAAAAACTTTGAAACTCAATATCTCAAAAGTGCTCAGAATGCAGACAGAACCTTAGAATTCTAAGGCGACGATTTAGGGAAGGTGAATGTAAATGAATTGAAATTCAAATGCAACAAGTGGAAAAAAAAACAAAAAAAAAAAATCACACAGAATTATAGAGGCAACAGCAATAATCAAAAGATGAACATTTATTATTCAGCAAATTGAATTTATTTGCGTGAATACAGCATAGTTTACAATATTACATTTAAATTCGTTTAACAAACTTTTTTTTTTTTTTAATTACATTTAAAAGTAGCATTTACAGAGTATTCAGCCATTCTCTGTAATCACTTTTCACCGAAATAGTTCTAATTCTCGGTGTGTCTGTGAAATCAAAACCGGTGATGGGCTGCTGTTCGCCGGGGTAACAATGAACCTCAGACCACCACCTCATGAGTTTCACTCGTAGTTGAAAGATGCCATGACTGACTCCAAAACCTGCCCATAAACATACAGTATTGAGATTACAGAACATATTTTAATATTAAATTCAATTAAATTCAGTATTATAAAGAATAAAATCAATTTGTTATGCAAAGCAAAAGGCGTTTCCATCATGCAAAATGACCTCTGCTGACACAGCTGACTGACAGCTCATCCTTGTATGTTGCGTAAAAATATCATTTACAGCACAGTAAAAACATTATAAATGAAATAAAATGTATACAAACCTTCATTTCGCTGAAGAAGTGCACTGAGAACCGCTCCATTTGTAAATGATGCAAAAAGCCCGTGCTTTGACTGTAACTCAGCAGCTGGGTTGTTTTGTCGGAGACAGGCTCTACCCAGCGGTTGGGAAAAAAAATAACCCAATATTTAATAACCCAGCAGCTTAGTTACAGAAAACTACCCAGCATCTGGGTAAAAAATATTAAAAAAATAACCCAATAAAATGACCCAACAAGCTGTTGGGTATAATCAGGTCCCCAGTGCATCTACCAATGCAGAAAATGTGAAAAAGGACAACCTAGTAACTTTGTTTTGGTAAGCCTTTTTCTGTAAGCATGTAAAAAAAAACAAACAAACAAAAAAAAAAAAAAAAACAGGCGTGTCAGATTTTTAGAAAACCCTATATCAGAAGTTTAAACTAATATGGTGTAAAATGCATGATTTCAGCACGACATGATAATCAAAACCGAATAGATGTTTTTTAGCAGAGTATCCGATGTACCAGCTGCAAAGGAACAGTACTATTCTGGAAAAGGAGGCGGGGAGCAGCAGCTAGGGATGGGTACCGAAACCCGGTATCAAGTCGGCCCCGGTGCTAAATTATGAAAGACCAGAGTATTGAGAAGCTCTGGCGTTAACGGTTCTGCTATCGGTACTGGAGAAATTAAGAAAATACATATACATTTATTATTGCTGTGTATACATTATCTTGCATATTCTGTCTTCCCAGAGTCGCTCACTGTTTATATGCAATAATATTAGGGCATTTGTCTATGATGCATTTTTGCTATTCGCAATTCAGAAAAGAGATAGCGTACCGCGGAGGAGCTACAGAGCGCACAACATTAAAGCCCTATTTAACTGTGATGATAGAGGACGGAACTAAACTTTAAAACGTCTGTTTACACGTTAAGCTTGTGGCTGTGATATTAAGGCAATTTTATTGTTGATTTCGATGTTGGCTTCCAACTATCATAAAAAAGAAGATATGAGGTAAAACTGTTTGTTCAACTTCTTTACCTTCACAGAGGTGCACATTCGTTCCTCCCTACCCAAACTTAATGTCAGAATCAGCACAATCGGCGATTGTTTCAAAATGCAGTCTTTAGCCTACTGTTGCTAAATTGCGGGACATGTTTGATAAAACGTTGAATCACAATAATCCGCACGAAAGATGCAGTTCCCCAGGGTTGTGTGTGCGGTGTGGCTGCGCGCTCCAAAACAGACAAGCAAATTACACTTTGGGCTACGAGTGTGCGTCCAAACGATCAAATACATTCACAAATATGTAAAAGTGGCCAGCTTGGAGAGTATTCACTTAAACACAGTTTATGTCTTGGACCTGAACAGCTGTGAGAAAATCCGATGTGTCAACAAGAGCTCAAGGACGTGCGTATCAATACCATGAATTTCTGTTTCGGCGTACGCAATGGTTGGGGTAGGTGCGTATTATACGCTAAAACTGCGTATCATATGCACACCAAGACATTGCGTGTCACATGCCTGTCAAAACAGCGTATCATATAAACGTCAAAAATTGCGTATTACATCCATGGGAAAATTGCGTATCATAATGCACGCCAAACACGTGCATATCATATGCATGCCAAAATCTATTTCTTTGTATAAATAGCAGGCCAGAGAAAATCCCTTATAGCACTTATTCTGAATACGTTAATTCTAATAAACATTAATCTATCAAATTATACAGTGAAAAATATGCAGTGTTGTTTTACGTTTGGTTATTTTATTAAAGTACTTATATATTAATTTAATTAAATGACATTTATTTTACAGAATATGAAGCAACATTAATTAAGCTATATATATATAAAACGAAAACTACTGATAAAAATACCTTTAAAGTACCGGACCGATAAGCAGTATCGGTAAGAGTAGTAGAGAGTAGTTAAAACCTTAATGATACCCTAGCAGCTCATTTGCATTTAAAGAGGCATGCATGAAAACAGTGCGTGTCCACTTCCACTCAAAATAGGCATATTCTAAATCATATAATAAATGATCTGTGGGGTATTTTAAGCTGAAACTTCACAGACACATTCTGGGGACACCTGAGACTTATATTAAATCCTGTAAAAAGGAGCATAATAGGTCGAGAAATTCGAGAGCTTTGGTTCAATCGTAATGTTATGAAGCTACGAGAATACTTTCTGTGCGCAAAGAAAACAAAAGTAACATATTTATTCAACAATTTCTTCTCTTCCGTGTCAGTACTTGATACGCATTCAAAAGAGTCCCAAAACGCATGCGTGTGCATTCCTCTTATTTATTTTATTTTTTTTTGTTGTTCTTTTGCACACTAAAATATTCTTGTAGCATCATAACATTACAGTTGAACCACTGATGTCATATGGACTTTTAAATCGATGTCCTTACTACCTTTCTGGGCCTTGAACGTGGCAGTTGCATTGCTGTCTATGCAGGGTCAGAAAGCTCTCGGATTTCATCAAAAATATTATAATTTGTGTTCCAAAGATGAATGAACGTCTTACGGGTTTGGAACAACGTGAGGGTGAGTAATGAATGATAGAATTTAAATTTTTGGTTGAACTATCCCTTTTAAAGGTCTTGAAGTTTTGAGGATCATGTATGCCTTGCAGATTACAGCCTTACAGGTTTAGTCTGCTGATAAAAACAAGAACGCACATTTTCAAATCCTCTTTGAAGCAGTGGTTTCTCTTTCAAGGGTTCACATTTAACAGTTCCTTAAACCACACTGACCTATTTCTGTACAGACACAACCAAAGCTGATGCTGAAACATATACTGTATAAGATATAAATATACTGTAATTTTAAAATTAGTTTTCTGTCTTGGATAGACAAAGTATAAAAGCTAGCTTGAATGGAATATCATCATAGACAACAAACATTTGCAGTCTGCTTATATTGTTGAACAAAGTAAGTGCTGTATTGACAAATAATGACTTGGTCATTTAAACTTTGTGTATTTTTGACACATAAATCTCCGCTTGGCAGGACTGGTAAGCAACAGGGCATTAAACCACATGAGGGAAAGCAGTAGAACAGGAAGTATGTCAAAGGAAACGTTTAAACATGTTATCAAAGTGGGCCACTGGGAGGCGATGTTTCCATGCTGCGTAAGTCCAAGCAAAACGATATACTGTATGTTTCACTATAAATGAACAGCAGTTTTAGCATTACTTGCACCCAAAATCATATCTTTGACTTTCACTAACAGAATTTAAAAACAGCCATGATTTTGCCATGATGATCAAAGTGACATTTTGTAAACTTAAGAAGTAGTTACTCAGCTGTTTTTGGAGCCACATGAAATAAATCACTGAAAACAATGGGAAATAAAGGAGACGCTTAACAATAACGCCCTCCTGCGTGACATCAGAACAGGATATTACAGCTTTTCCTACAGCAAGGGAAGGACAAAGTGAGGCAAAGCTTGTGCTTTAGCTTATGAAAGACATCTAGAACACTCATCAAACTTAACTACGCCATCAGGTGTACATAACAGCATTATAGCCACCATATCCAAAGGAAACATCCAGTTTACAGTTTTATTTGCATTCACTACGTTTACAATGCACTTGCCTGGGGCTTACAGGTTATCACGGCACCCATCCCTTTTTTTTATGCGTGTGAACAAATTTTAGAGGTTTGAACACACCGCCCCACAGAGTTCAGTTAATAAGAGCTACAGGGCATGTCACAACAGGGTTAGGTTTTTTTTTTTTTGTATCAACTGTCTCTTATAAGAATATGAGGTAGATTTGCATCTCAATTTTAGCAGGCAATCAAATTTAAACCTGAAATACAATATTCATAATTGTGTTGTTTGTTTCAGAATACCTTCGTGGTGGTAGAGAAAAAAAAAAATTATTTGGCTTTTTGCATGTACACTTCAAAGGGGAACGTGTTTTCTCCTGGGACACTGTTAGCACAGATCTTAGGATTCGAGTCAGTCTTGGTGTTGCATAGCTGCAAGGCTACTATTGTTAGTGCAGATGTTTTCAGCTTCTCAGTTTCAAAAACAGTAAATGATCCTGAATCTTGAAATTTGTCAGAAAGCAATTGAGAAGAGAGATAAAGACCGAGTATGAAAGAGAATGAGAGAGGGGGTTTTGTTGTCATTTTCGAACAGTCTCATTCTCTACTACCTTGGTAATTTAAATTTTATTTGTCATAAAGCCACTGAAACATTGAAATTCAGAGAAAGGAGAGAGACAGATGGAGACTGAGAGTGAAAGAGAGATATATTTGGTTTACTTTTTACAGAAATAGCTTTCTATAGAAAAATGATTACATATAACATTTTCATTTCAGTTTCATAACAGAACTCCAGCATTTGTCGAAGGAATCTAATAGTTCCTTCTTATGCTCTCAGTTTCTGTTATAGAGACAAGGCAACTCTGACAGTTTCACTTAAACATGATGTTTTCCCACACTGTTTTGTCTTTTGTTTAAAAGCACAAGAATTGGATGAACGCAGTAATTGCTTCTAACTCCCTAACCCTTTGCAGATCTAATGAGAATCAGCGTAGTTCCACTCTTGTTTGGGAATAGCTAGGAATTTGTTTGGAAATGAAGGGGAGAGGCACAGTGGGAGTGGTGCTCTCAGTGCACCTGTATCAGGTTTCAGAGCCATTGTTAGTCTGTCCACATCAGTTGCAGACAAATGTTTCTCACAAAACCAGCACTGTATTAAGCTTCAAATAATCTGAAGGTCCTCAGATGACTTTATGCTGCTGCTATATAATTTGTAAATACTATAATTCATGACAATGACCGTGAGCTCAATTCAGGTATTGACAGAACAGATACTTTTTTCAATCACTATATGAGCTGACTTTTATATGCCTGTAAGCTATATGTAATTGTACCTCTATTTGTCTACTCTCAACAATCAAGAGAACATACGACAGCTGGTCCTATCCTACTAAAATGCCTGTCAGCCACTGGTACGTTTACAAAACAAAGGAGGAGTTCTTCCTGAAGGCCTCCAAATCTCATTTCAGTGCTTTAAACCCAAACAAGTTCAGAACAACTCCCACCCTACCCGCACTATAGGCACACTGTGTGGATACACAGCCAAGCGTGTCCTCTAACCATGACAGATGGCCGGTATACTGTTAAGAGCTAAACGCAGGAATAAATTTACAAAGAATACACCACTTTCGTTTGACACCGGAAATATTTTGTCCTTGTGATGCATAAAACGCTGTGAGTTTGGAAGATAAAGAGTTAAAAAAAGAAAGAGAGGTGCGTTGCCGCTCCCTAGTTTACCTGCACTGGCGAACTCGACTCTCTTCTGAGGAGGAACAGGTGAGATTCATCTGAGACGTCCAGCGGAAATCAAATACAGGTATTATTACGAATATACGTAATTTTACTTAGCTTTTGACGCGAAAAAGACAGGGCTCAACCGAATCGCGAGGTTTTTAGTAGGCTTTGATTATTTTAAATAAGACTGCTAGATTCCAAAACTTTGAGCGTGAATAGTCTCGCAGTGTTTATGGGATATTATGGATCAACCCGGTTTTATTTGTGTCTTTTACACAGTATATATAGTTTCTAAGCAGCTTTTACAGATGCCTTAAATCCTACACCTTAGGTTACTTGGATCTGTAAAGTACAACACTGTTTTAAAAACGAGTTTAAACTAGTCTAAATGTTTTACTGATTTAACTACCTGATTTAAGCTGATATCCCAACATTGCTGAAACAGGCTAAAAGACCAGCCTGACCAGGTTAGGAGATCAGTAAACCAGCTGTTCTTTTTTTTTTTTTTTTTTTTTTTTTCATCCTATTTGTTGGATATAAATATACAGTGGACTTAACGTCCACACCTTGTTTTACCATTAAGTCAAAGGTCATTATTGCTGTTAAATGATTACCATGCTCTGCCAGTGTATTTAGTGTATGGTTAGACAGATAATCAGTTATCACTATTAATTGAAAAAACTAAAACTATACAGAACCCAAAGTTTAAATGGTTATGGAAAGGCTGGAGAGCTTTTGTAGACTCCAGGTCAGAGTTACTGTTGTTTACCTTTAAGGTAAACCTGTCATTTAATTGATCAAATTATATGTCATCATCAAGACAATTTGTTTTTACCTTTTACTGGAGTGGATCTGTTTTGAGCAGATAAGGCCACTTGCTCTCTTAACTGCTTAGACATATGTGACCCTGGACCACAAAACCAGTCATAAGGGTTATTTATACATCTGGGCAAATCTGAAAGATAAAAAATTAAGCTTTTTCACTGATGTATGGTTTGTTAGGATAGGACAATATTTGGCCAAGATACAACTATTTGAAAATCTGGAATCTGGGGGACCAAAAACCTAAATATTGAGAAAATCATCTTTAAGTTGTCTAAATGAACTTCTTAGCAGTGCATATTACTAATAAAAAAATTAAGTTTTGATACATTTATGGTAGGAAATTTACAAAAGATCTTCATGGAACTTAATATCCTAATGATTTTTAGCATAAAAGAAAAATCTGTAATTTTTGACCAATATAATGTATTGTTGGCTATTGCTACAAATATACCCGTGCTGCTTACAACTAGTTTTATAGTCCAGGGTCACATATAAACTGTGTGAATAAGTATTTCATTGACCGATTATATGGCATGCAGACTTTTTCATTATTTAAAGTCCTTCTGATTATTTCTTTGCACTTTTTTTTTTGTGATTTTCATTTCAAATTGATAAATTCTGCCCAGTGTTGGGGGTAACGCACTGCAAGTTATGTAATCAGATTACTTTTTTCAAGTAACTAGTAAAGTAAGACATCAGTTTTAAAATGCACAAGAAAAATAAGTAACACAAGTTACTTTGTTTTCCCATTTTTGACTGATTGCTCTCCTGTCCCCCATGTTGATAGAAATCGGGAGTAAATGCAGAGGCGTTTCATTTTCATTTTGGTGAGAAAGAGATTTTTTATTTTCCAAAAATAGTACTTTTTGTATCAAAAACAAACAAGCAAGCCCTGCCCAGATTTAAAAAGTAATGAAAAAGTAATGTAACGCATTACTTTCCATAAAAAGTAACAGTGTAATGTAATCAGTTACTTTTTTAGGGAGTAATGCAATATTGTAATGCATTGCTTTTACTGATTCTACCTATTTAGGATATGAATATATTGCAGTTACGACATGAGCAAGCCAAAGCCTCTCAGATGTATGCAGATGTGTTTAAATTTAGCATGGTGTCTTCAGAATATCAGATAATTTTTTGACCCGCATTCAGCCTTTGCCTGGGAGTCGGCACTGACAATTTTAGTTAGCCGAATGAATCAGTAGGATTTATTTTGTGACTAATAGTTTTGTTAGGTTTACTTATAATGTGAGAAGCAAAGAGGAAGTCTTATAAATCTCAATTTAAAAGACTTTGTTTGTGAACATTGGTACAAGTGTTTCTGGTTTCTGATATTGTTTGTGTTGCCTAAGGAAGAACTGTCTGTAAACTCGGTGATCAAGAATGGGGTCAAAATTCACTGGAATGTGACGTCGTAAGACTATTTTGATACTACAGGCAACGTGAATGATTCACCAAACCTCCCACTTAGTGCGCATTTGTGTTTGGCAGTTTACTGTATGTTTACAATAGTTTATGGAGTTTTATATATGCATATGCTTTAAGCCAAGTTATTTTAATTTTTCGTCCCTAAAATATGAGATATAATATTAGTTTGTGAGTTGAGCTAGATCTTAGCTGTTTGCATTGTTTTTAAACCTGACAATTCTAATTGCAATGCTCAAAACGATAGTCTGATCCATTAACACATTTGTGGGAAATACAGATAAGCACATAAGGTCATCTTTGAAGTGAAATGAGGTGAGTTTCTAAAGGAGCTTTTGAGGTTTTATTTGAATGACAAAACCCAGCTTTGGCCTTTAATCTAGATTTACCGCTTGATTTGGTTACACTAGAATCCTGTCTTACCCGGTTCTTCGCACACAGCTTGTTCAGCAGGAAAGAGGAAGTAATGGGACAGACTAAATTTCTGATTTAAGTTTGTAAGCACCACTTCCCTAATTGGAATGATGGGACTTTGCATACACTAAAGGTTAAGCATGACTGTGATTTTACTTCAAACTCTCGTTTGTTGTCCATGTCATGTAGCCTTTTTGACAGAATGCAGGATGTTTACCGAGCCAATGATTATGTTTGTTTATTTTAATTAGCATCACTCCACCTCAAGAGGAAATGATAGTTTAACACGAGCCCCTCCACCCACAGCAGTTAGTTTGTGTTCCCCGTTGAGGTTTCTATGTTTGTATGTGCGCAAATACATGCATGTTGGACCCTCAGGAGATCCCCTTTAGCTTTCCTGTCAAATAATCTGATGCGCCCCTCCCCTAAAGCCTGATGTTTTTTGCAAATTCCCAATTTCTGTGAATCACTGCTTACTGTATATCTGATGGTACTGTACTCTTACCCAGAAGCTGTGTTGTAGTTCAACGGAAAAGCTTGGCTCCATTCAGGTGTGGGACCATATGTGGTCAGAACAAACGTTGTGTTTTGCTATACCTTCTAGTCTTGTTTTTTTACGAGATTTGTGTGATTTTGCTGACTGTTCGGATGGAAGTGAAAGAGGTGATCCTTAAGGCTTGTCATACGCTTATGCCCAGGCTGCAGACCTTTCTGAGGTTTCGTAAGGTAAGCGGTAAACAAGGTAGCATTGTGAGACTGACACTGGGGTTTGTGGGAATGCCGTGACAGATATGCTGGTAGGATATCGTGGCTTGTAAGACTACCCTACCACTGTTTGCTTAAAAGAAACTGTTGTTTATCCATCAAAGATTTTTTACTCAAATGTTTGTTATTGCTAGTGAAGAAGAGATGCAGGGCAAATGGTTTACCTTTGATTTGCAGTCTTGAACTGAATCCATCCATAAATTGTAGTTGTTACTGGGTCATTCCTGTTTATAGATACTGTATAAGAGATTTTGGATAGTATGGCCTGCATTAAATGCCATTTTTTGTTGTATTAATGCAAATCTATTACATGCACTGGAAAAGATTACTATTAGAATATTATGGGAAATAATGGATTATCATAGCTTGTGCTGCATTTGTCCTGTTTTTTTTGTTTTTTTTTCAATGATATCTACAGCAATATTTCAACAGTCCATATGACATTTCAGGCTATAATAAACATGCTATAATAAATAAAATGCATATTTTTCTCATTTTCAAATTCTCATATATTTATTCAATATGCATTTGTATGACTTTATATTTGTACTGTTAAACCGCATGATTATAGTGAACAAAAAAAGCTCAGATGTGATTAAAAAATGTTGTCCATTTACAGCACTTGAAATATACACATTATTTTCATAATTTTTATATTTACAGAGACAGAGAGAGACAATGTTGAAAACCTGAAAACCTAAAATAAACTTGTAAAATCAAGTTGTTCTGTTTGCTGCATTGTAAACAGACAGTTTATTTATTTTACGTTATTTTGATGTACTTGTTGTTTTTGTTTTTTTTAGCTGACGCAGGTTTCATTCAGGTTATTGTGACACTCCACTGCTGTACATTTTGGCAGTGGACCACACTCCACCTCTATATGTGTGTATCAGGCTCCTCTCAAATGTAGATCATGCAGCGGAAACCTCTGCCCGTTGTTATGTTTTGATCTTGGCTTCCCTTCCCCAGAGAGTGTGCTGTGCTTTGGAAAACACATTATCTGGATGCTTCCTCATTTTGGAAGAGCATGGTTTCCAGAGAAACTTTCACTTGCACTAAACAAACACAGGTTTTCATTAGGATGGCATGTTGTTGATGTTTTTCAGATGTGAGCTTTCACAAGTGTGCAGGTCACCACTCTACATCTAGCCAGCTTTTTGTGACCATGCCATGATAGTTCTGACACAAATGAAAATTATGTCATCTGCTCAACCTCATCATGGTTGAAATACAAATTATGCCTTTTTAACTAGAGGAGTTAGCTAGCAGATTGTCCAGGCTGCTCTTTTTTTTACACGAATGGTGAAAGTGTACATACTCTTAAAGGGAGAGTTCTCCCAAAAATTAAAATTCTGTCAATAATTGCTCACCCTCATGTCGTTACAAACCAGTAAAAACGTTGTTCATCTTCATGATGAAATCTGAGAGCTTTCTGACCCTGCTTAGACAGTAAGGGTCCTACCACGATCAGGGCACAGAAATGCGTAAGGACGTTGTTAAAATGGTCATGCTGTGATAGTCTCCATAATGGCACTAGGGCAGAGTTGCCAGGTTTTTACAACAACACCCACCCAATGGCTACTCAAAACTAGCCCAAAACTAGCCCAATCGTGGTTCAAGGGTTGCCCCAGTTAAAAATCGCATTCTGGACATTACAATACACCTTTTTTTTTTTTTTTTGGTGGGGTTCCCCTGGTAAATTCCATTTCATTGGCTAAAATGTGACGGTATTGGGGTCACTTCAACCCGTGGACATCAAAAACAACTCGTGGCAACAGTGTTAAAGTAGCCCAAATTAGCAGAAAAACCACGGACTTGGCAACACTGCGGTAGGGTGACGCAGAGGAGAAGAATTGACCCATCGGTAAGCCCCTCCCCTCAAACGCAGATGAGCCTTAGCAGTCGAGTATCAGTTGCAGGGGGAGCAGAATTTGGACATCTAGGGCTGCACGATAAATCGAAATAAAATCGCAGTCGCGATTAGGCAGTAGCTGCGACTGTCATGCATATCTTTCAGTGAAGCACGCTTCTGTGATCAACAATAAATCTTCATCCGAAGGCCAGAGGGCGCGCTCGCGCGGAAACTCCAAATACGCCCGAATAAGAAACCCATGAAATGCCTATTGCTGCAGCTGATTAAACAGAAGATTTAACTGGTTTCATTGATTCAGCGTGACTAATAAACACACGACGGCAAACAATATATGGTTTATCTGAGTTCTTCTTATTATAATTTTCACTATAGTAAAATATATTTAAAATACAAAGCTTTTATCACCGCTAAGAATACTATGAAATATGTTGTATGCCTTATTCTGTGTAAGAAGCCACATCATCTCACAGAAGGATTTATTTCAAACACTCGACTGACGTTACGAAGTGAGTTTGGAGTAAAAACATGTTACTAAATGTGGTATTATTTTCACATGCTTTCACTGAGAAGCTAGTTCACTGAGAAGCTACACAAACAGTTGTCATTACCCCCAACTACGGCTCTGTGTAGTAATTGCTGCTCCATCTGAAAGCATGTGATGGAGATTTACTGCTGATTACACAACCGGATTTATTGACAAAATGCGCATGGAAATCGCATTGGATTAATCGTGCAGCCCAACGGACATCTTTAGGTTTCAGCGCCATAGAGAAACATTAGAAGATACAAAGCTTGCGTCAGTTTGATTGTGTTTATGCTACAAATATGGAAAAACAATGTCCCTGTGGTACTTGTAACACTGATTCCAGGTATCCTGAGAGGATAGGCAAAAGACAAAAACATTCATTTTCTGGTTGTCATACACTCATTAAGTTACAAAATTCATCTCCTCAAGCAGAATGTCAATGTCATCTAGTGCTTCAGCAAGGTATCTCTGGCTAAACCTAGCTAATGATAAAGTTAATGCGTCCATGCTAATGTACAACCCTAAATAGTGAACGGTTCTTACATCATGTAAAGTGTAGGTCAAAAAACTTAAACAAAGGTCTACATTTTAGAGTCTCTCCATATTAAAATGGTTAAATGTACATTCATTTAATCGTACCCTGCGATACATAAACATTGTTGATCCTGCAGATGTTCTAGTTTATAAAAAATCTATGGAAGAACTCTATAATGGGAGAAAAAGTGAAGGCCTAAAGATGAAAGCCTGCAAGATATTTGATTCCACATAAACGTCCTTGTGTCGTTTCTGACTCAAGGGAGCGGTTTCAGCAGGATTTTCTTCCCATAGCTCTTTGATTTCATCAGGTTTCTATAGACTTTTGTTCAGATGAATAATGGAAGTTCTTCCATGGGACACAGACAGATGCACTCCTCACTTTGACATGATGTCATGTTAGTGCCATATTCTATGTGATGTGGTCTGTTCAATTGTATGTGCCCATAAAAGTTTAATATTTACTTGGTTTTCAATACTCATGTATGGAACAAAATTCCAGAAGTGTTAAAGGGTTTATGCTTTCAGTATTTGATATGAAATACTTTGTGCTGAACTAGTCAAACTATGTCAGCACATGATTATTTTTGATCTCTGGACTTTCCAAAGTAGCATATAATTATATCTTTCATATCTTTCTTTCTTCAGTCAAAAAGAAATTAGGGTTTTTGAGGAAAACATTACAGGATATTTCTCCATATAGTGGACTTCAATGGGGATCAACAGGTTGAATATCCAAACTGCAGTTTCACTGCAGCCTTAAATAATAAGGGATAAGGAATGAGGGTCTTATCTAGTGAAAGATCAGTCATTTTCTAAAAAAAATTACAATTTATATACTTTTTTACCACAAATGCTCGTCTTGCACTAGCTCTGTATCCGCAGCTTCACGCATTGTGTAATCATGTTGGAAAGGTCACGCGCGGTTAGTTCTTTTTCTGTTTACTTCGGATCAAAAATGTAGTGTAGGGCGAAAAACTCCATCTCATTTTCTCATTTTTTTGTAAAGGTGTTTGACTTTCTTAGCATGTTTGTTTTGTAAACACTGGGTCGGTACTTCCGCCTACGTCAAATGTGACCTTTATAACATGACTACATAATGCGTGAAGACAAGCTAGTGCAAGACAGCCTTTTGTGGTTATATATAAGTATATAAATTATAATTTTATTTTAGAAAATGACTGAACGTTTCGCTAGAGAAGACCCTTATTCCTCAGCTGGGATTGTGTAGAGCCCTTTGAAGCTGCACTGAAACTGCAATTTGGACCTTCAACCCATTGGCTCCCATTGAAGTCCATTTATATGGAGAAAAATCCTGGAATGTTTTCTTCAAAAACCTTAATTTCTATGCAACTGAAGAAAGAAAGACATGAACATCTTTGTACGTTTTTCCCCTGAAAGGTTCATGTTCGCTCCTTAGAGTAGAAATATAAGGTAGTAAATTAATATGTATTCTTATGGTACCTATTAACCATTTAGGGTTATAGAGCCTACAAAGCTGTCCCTTCGAATGTGCTGTACCAGTGACAAGATGTTGTACACCTAAAGGTACCATTTTTGCACAGGTTTTGTTTTTCTGACAGAAAAGGCCATTTTGATGAGAATTCTTTGGAATTTTTGTTATAATTGAGTAAAACAAATGACTTACATGTTTTGACCATGAGCGTCAGTAGATGATGACGATTATTTATCTTTAGATGAATTCTAGTCCTGTAAAAACTGCCATCATACCCAAAACGTAACCTTTCTTCTCTCCCATCAGACAGAGAATGACCCCACCACGGCAGTGTATGCCAACGTTACTGACCTGAAGAAGAGCGCTACTCACCCTTCGAACTCCTCTGCCTCAACGTGCTCCTCGCCCGGCATCACCCTCAGTCCTGCACCGGACTCTACCTCACCACCTAACTCGGCTGGATGGCAGGTCCATACTGACCACGACAGTGGCAAGGAATACTACTACCACCCCGCCACAGGACAGAGCAGTTGGTCTGATCCCCGTAGCGCCCCAGCAGGAGCAGGTATGGAGTCCGTGACCTTCCCCATGCCTGTGTCCACCCCGTCCTCAGCACACTCGCAGGGCTCTGACTGGGAGCAGCTTTTGGATGAGAACACTGGGAGACCTTATTACTATAATTCCACTTTGAAACGATCCTCTTGGTCTGCCCCGGAGCAATCGCTACCTACTTCCTCCACAGACAAGGCGCACAGTCATGGCAACGAGGCAAACGGGCCGGTAAGATTCTACTTGTCTGTCTTTCTATCTCTCTATTTACAACACCGTTTAAAAATGTTAGAGTTGTAATCAGCAAAGATGCATTAAATGGAACAGAATTGACAGTAAAGTTTGTTTCTATCTGTTTTTTGTTCACTCTTTGCATCCTCAGCCACCTCTTCCAGAGGAGGACTACCCAAAGAATCAGCGTGAGGATTTCGATATTTCTTTTCAGTTCCCTGCGGATTTTCAGTTGCCCCAAATCAAGCGCGCCGTCATCCCTAGGGCTGTTGTGGACACTCATAAAGAGGGCCCTGTGGGCTGGACTCAATCTGTAGGGGCTGATGGAAAATCTGTCTACACAAATGAACTCACACAGGAACAGGTAATGAGAGTTTATTACAACACACCCACACTACCAGTCAAAACTTTTTGAACAGTAAGATTTTTAATGTTTAATGTCTCTTCTGCTCTATTTTACTATTTAAAATACCTGTTTTCTATTTGAATATATTTAAAATGTAATTTATTTCTGTGATCAAAGCTAAATTTTCAGCATCATTACTCCAGTCTTCAGTGTCACATGATCCTTCATGAATCATTCTAATATGCCGATTTGCTCTCCAAGAAATGTTTATTATTATTATTATTATTATCAATATTTAAAACAGTTGAGTACATTTTTTTTTTTCAGAATTCTCTGATGAATATAAAGATCCAAAGATCAGCATTCATCTGAAATAAAGACCTTTTGTAACATTATACACTATACCATTCAAAAGCCAGTCGGTATATATATTTTTTTGAAATTTTTTAGAAATGAGAAATGATAGAAATTAATACTTTTATTTTGCGAGGATGCTTTAAATTGATCAAAAGTGTTGATAAAGACATTTATATAGATTTCTCTTTCAAATAAATTCTGTTCTTCTGAACTTTCTATTCATCAAAGAAACCTGAAAAAATTCTACTCTGCTGTTTTCAACATAATAATAATAATAATAGTTGTTTTTTTTTTAGCAGCAGATCATAATATTAGAATGATTTCTGAAGCATCTTGTGACTGGAGTAATGATGCTAAAAATTCAGCTTTGAAATCACAGAAGTAAATTACATTTTAAAATATATTCAAATAGAAATCAATCATTTAAAATAGTAAACATATTTATAAATTTTACTGTTTTGCTGTACTTTGGATCAAATAAAGGCAGGCTTGGTGAGCAGAAGATTTCTTTAAAAAACATTCAAATTCTTACTGTTCAAAAACTGGTAGTGTAAGGCTGGGAGTACTAATGAATATACTACGATGATCATACACTACATAGAAAAAAAATACATAGGAAAAGAAAAACTAAAGAGACTAATTTTTCCAATGTCCCTTCTCTAAGCAGAATTCAGAATAATCATTATTAAAAAATTGTTAACATATGTAAGAGCTTTTTCATTTTATTTATAAGATATGAGAGAAGATTTGTGACTCTGGATGGTATATTTGCTGCACGGGTATATTTGTAGCAATAGCCAAAAATACACTGGATGGGTCAAATTTATCGATTTTTCTTTTATGCCAAAAATCATTAGGATATTAAGTAAAGATCATGTTCTGTGAAGATATTTTGTAAATTTCCCACTGTAAATGTATCAAAACTTAATTTTTGATTAGTAATATGCATTGCTATGAACTTCATTTGGACAACATTAAAGGCAATTTTCTCAGTATTTTGATTTGGTTTTTTTTGCTCCCTCAGGTTCCAGATTTTCAAATAGTTGTATCTCAGCCAAATATTGTCCTTTCCTAACAAACCATACATCATCAGAAAGCTTATTTATTATTTATTCTTATCAGATTAAGAGTTTACACTTATGACTGGTTTTGTGTTCCAGGGTCACATTTATGGCTGTAGGTTTTGTATGTATTATTGCCCTCTGTTGGTGACTTTATGATACCGCAATGTCTGCAGACATTTTCCAGTTTTTCAATGGACAGTCATAAGGGAAATTACTTTAAACACATTTAAAATGGAGCTAGGGTTACTACTTTCTTATTGTTAGCTAAATGTGAAATCAAAACAGTCAACATATTTAATAAATAAACATGCTACAGGCATGTATTTCAGATAATTTCTGTTCTTCTGAACTTTCTATTCATCAAAGAACCCTTTAAAAATTCTACTCTGTTTTCAACATAATAATAATAATAATAATAATAATAATAATAATAATAATAATAATAATAGTTGTTTTTTAGCAGCAAATCAGAATATTAGAATGAAATACATGCCTGTTTTTTTACAGATTAGAATATTTTTACAGTGTTAAAAGATTTGTCAAATAGTTCTGTAGCAGGTCTATATCACCATATTGCATATGCTCAAATATATTATTTTATTTTAATGTCAATAATTTCATAGCCAACTCTTCTTTAAAAATAATTTTAAAGATTTAAAAAAAATTTTAAATAATACACTTATTTCACAGTCTGACTGACTAATATATTTTTCACCCAATCACAGTGGATCCAGTCAAAGGATGACAAAGGGAAGATGTATTACCACTCAAAAGATGGGTCTAAATGTCAGTGGAACCTACCAGAGGTTGGTGTATGATTTTGTTTGGATATTTAAGATTTTAGAAACATTTTCTGTTTCTGTATAAACTCAAAAGACCGTAACTGACTCTTTGTAAAGGGTTCACCCGGTCAGCCGATCAACGGAAATGGAATAGACCAAGATTCTCTCCCCGTTTTGAACAACTGGAGACAATCCCAGTTCAACGCATCTCAGGAAGACCTGGTGAGTGTCAGGACACTCTTAACCTGGATCTTTTCACTCATATAATTTAAGATACACACAATTCTTTGCTTTTTTTTATTCTGGCTTATGCAAATCGTTAACATTTATCTGACTTAGGAAGCCATACAGAGGTCAGAGACAGCTAGAAATAAACCAAAAAGTTTTTTCACAGTTTCAGCAAATGGTGTGAGGGATGCCCTCGAGTCTGTTCTCTCTCTCATGTGAGACATTTCATTCTTAGCTATTTTTGCAGCTTACATCAGTGACCACAACAGGAAGGAAGGAAACATCTGGTACCTGATCTGACACACCAGCGCACCATTTTCCACCAGCTAATATTCATTTATTTGTCTTTCTCTTTTCCTGCTGCAGAAATTTTCCCCCTCACACAGGCGGATCGCCTCTGACAACGCCAGTGATGCATCCAGTTCAGGGAATTCACCAGAATCACAGCATTATGTATGTAACATGACCGCTGTTATTTCCATCCCTCAGTGGAGCTTTTAACTTGTCATTCAGTTTACCAAAACTCATTCATGTGTAACAGTCTCACTCTTATTTTTTGTAATTTTGCTCTCATTCATGTAAAGTTCACCTAATTGAATGCTTTAGCATGCACGGTCTAAAACTAATTATAAACCATTGTTTAATGTCATGCTAATAAAAGAAAAGATGTTTAGAAGTCTCAATTAAACATTTTTCTGCCATTGTTAGATTTTTTTTAATGTGATTGATTTAGTCATCAGTGTTTAATGTAAAAATAAACTAGCTGTTTATAAAAATGCAATATGATGTGATATGCTCTACAAAAGTGAAAAGGAGTCCAAGATTTAGTGAGAACCCAAGATTTTGTTCCCTTTCTCAAGGATAAAAAGTTAAGACGGCGGAGGAACCTGTCCAGTCACAGCACAGATTCACATTCTCATCATGTGCGTCTTGAGCTTGTTTATTGGGCCTGTTAAGTCGTCTGCATTGGGGTCCAAAACTAACATGTCATGCATTAGATGAAAACTAACATCATTGTTTGTTTTGTCTTTCATCAGTAGCTGTAGATAGTGTTGTTTTGTGGCATGCTGTTCCGTCGTTGCTTATTTAACATCCTACCAACAGTCCTGCACTAACAATTTTTTAAACACTTTTTATTTTTTATTTTATTTTTTTTTAGTTTTGTTGCACTCACATCACACACAATTTCTGAAATTTAGCTTTTATTATTTGTCATTCTGAAATGGGCAAATAGTATATTTTTAACATTCACAGAGAGCTTTTTAGTTTGTCCTTGGTTTGAGTTTTTTAATATACAAGTCTTATCCCTCTAACAAACAACTTCTTGTCTTTTGCATTGCATCAGTCATCACTGGAGAAGGCTGGGATTCTCAACAAGACCAAATTGGCTGAGAATGGAAAAAGGCTGAGGTGGGGCCTTAAATTAAAAACGTTCATCTGTGGTTAAGCAGTACAGTCATATTTCAAGTACTGACAGAAAAAAGCATGCAAATTAGTCATCTGTGTAGTTTTTACCGCAGGGATTCCCAAACTTTTTTTGTTAACCAAACCCATTTAAACTAAAACATATACTTGAAGTACCCCGTGAGATTTTAAGTAAATATTATAATAAATTGACAAGTTTTTCAACATGCAGGGGAAAAAAAACACTTTAAATTTCATTTCAAGACATGACATTTAGTTTTTTTGTTCTGTTTGTTTTTATTTTGTTTATTTATTTATTCATTCATTTTTCTGATTTTAATTATTAGCTTTTCAGTCAACTCACAACTGCAGTTACACTGTAAACCCTGGTCTGGGAAACATGCATTTCTAGCTAATGAGAGTATATATATCTATATAGATGAATAGATAGATAGATAGATAGATAGATATATTTCCTTTTATATTTACATTTAGTCATTTAGCAGGTGCTGAGAACAGAGTAAAACTAGACTCTGCTCTGAATTCACTGCTGTTGTCATTGCAGGAAGAACTGGGCGCAGTCATGGACTGTTCTCCATGATGGCATACTCACTTTCCACAAAGACCCTAAATTTACACCAGCTGGGATGTCTGTAAGTTTACTTAATTTGTTTACTAAATATTATTTTAAATTCTGCAAACTCATTTTCTCTATTTTTTACATGTAGATTACCGTTTCCAGCAACTTCAGATTTGTTTTTAAAAACACTGATCATTTAAGAAAAAAAAACTTTTTTTTTTTTTTTTTTTTTTTTTTTTTAGATAAAATAGTGTAGAATTTTTAAATCAGCAAGTTATTGGTTATGTGTGGAAGCCCATTTCCGGCACTGAATAAAAAACAAAAAAGGTCATTGCTACTTTTTATCTCACAATTCTGACTTTTTTCGTTCAATTGTGAGTTTACATCTCACAGTTCTGACTTTTTTTCTTAGAATTGCTTGATACAAACTCGCAATTGCGCGTTATAAAGCCAGAATTGCGAGATATAAACTTGCAATTCTGACTTTTTTCCTCAGATTCGCTTAATACAAACTTTTTTTTTTAGAATTCCGAATTTTTATATCGAAATTCAGCCTTTTTTCTCTTGAGTTTATATCTCGCAATTCTGATTTTATAACCCGCAGTTGCAAGTTAAGTCAGAATTGTGAGATATAAACTCAATTCTGAGAATTAAACTAAAGAGAACAACTTTAAAATAAACTGACTGGCGTTGGTTGACTCCTGCAGACCAAGAGCACTCAGATCGTGCCAGAGTACACAGTGGAACTGAAAGGAGCGACCTTATCATGGGCGACTAAAGAAAAGTCAAGCAAGAAGAATGTTCTAGAGGTGAGCACTGTGACTCAGTACAGCTTTTCCTGTTCAAAGCTTGTGCAAAATAAATGAACAAAGGACTGCATCCTGTGAAATTTATTATATTGATTTCCAGGAATTAAGAATTATTTGTTGTTCTCAATTCCAATATGTTCCATTGTTATCGCTTTAGTCATTGGTGACTGGTGACCTTTGTTTTGGCAATAAAACACTAATGCGGCCAGAACTCTTGCACTATTAGCAACATGTTTTGCAGGAGTGGTGAATCTGAAAAGTGTTATCTTATGTTTTAAAATATTTGTGGATTATGTATGGATTGCTACCAGTTATGAATGTGCGGTTCATTAGCCGCTATAGGGAAATAACCAGAAGAATAACAACATGCAGTAAACGGTAAAACTGTTTGCACTACAAACCAATGTGTTCATAATTAAGATAATACGTTTAAATAATATGGGAAGACACACTTGCAATATCAAGCAGCAAAATGTTTTCCGTAGTTAGAAGCAAATGACTCCGGAAGCCACGTTGAATTTACAAATGGCTGCGCCTGCTCTTACAGGAAAAGTAAGGTGGATATAAAAGTCCATATTTTTTTATATCAAAACCTGTAATACTGTCCATGTCGCCGAGCAGCTCAAGACACGTCACGGCTCTGAGTATCTCATACAGTATGACACAGACAGCATCATACACGACTGGTACAGGATCATTCTGGACACCATCAAACTGCTGGTGAGTGGCGCCCCTGCTGGCCACAAACAGTATAACAGGAGAACACAAAATCCTATCATGTTTGCCCTTCAAATAATGTTGAAAATATGTTGTGATCATTCACAGCAGGACCATGGCCATTACTCAGAGGATGAAGCAGAAGATGTCCCAGAAAAATCTTCATTGCCTGCAGATAAAGAGAGGAAGAGTGAATGTCAGTAACTGAATGAGATGCACATCAAGCACATCTCCGTTGTCAATGATTTCATTCATCATCTTTGTATTTTTAAATATTTTTCTTACAGCAACGAGACTGAGTTCTTCAAATAGCATAGACATAGAACAGGGCCGTGTTCGCACCAAGCTACGCAAGTTCCTCCAACGGCGGCCCACCCTACAGTCAGTCAAAGAGAAGGGCTACATCAAAGGTTAGTATAAACTTTTGCCTCTTTCAACAGGAATTCCAGCAGATATCAATGAAAATTTGAGCCTCTTAAACTTATGTTCACTGTAAATCATTTTGACTTTTAGTTTCTCTTTGTTTGCAGATAACGTGTTTGGCTGCCACCTAGATACCCTCTGTCATCGGGAAAACACAACCGTGCCCAAGTTTATGGAAAAATGCATAAGATCTGTTGAGAAAAGAGGTAAGAGTTCATTTTGGTGTCTGTTTACGAGTATAAGTGAGAAAAGTTATCTAAAGTTTCAGTGTCTGTTTGCCTGGTGCAGGTCTGAAAATAGATGGAATCTACAGAGTGAGCGGGAACCTGGCTGTCATCCAGAAGCTGCGATATAAAGCTGATCATGGTAAACAAGAGCTAGACACTTCATCACAATAGCTTTAAAGAGATGGTTCACCCTAAAATGACAGAATTTTCATTTTTAGCTGAACTATCTCTTTAACTGTGTTTTTAACCCTTGAACTGTACAAATCCACCATTGAGTTGTTCACTAACACAATGAATTTATAGAATGCTGGAAATAAACACATTTACCATGATTACAATCTGCAATAAACACCTTATTTACTACAGTTATAGTTAAGGATTTCATTCATAATGTTAATTGATGTTTTTAAATGTTCTTGTCTGCAAAATGTGAGGGATAATACAAAATGCATGTTATTTTTATTTAGTACCAACCTGAATAAGATATTTCACAAAGAAGACACTTACATATAGTCCACAAGAGAAAATAATAGTTGAATTTATAAAAATGACCTCATTCGAAAGTTCACATACGTTTGATTCTTAATACGGTGTTGTTACCTGAATGATCCACAGCTGTGGTTTTTTTGTTTTTTGTTTTTTCAAGTGATAGTTGTTCATGGGTGCCTTGTTTGTCCTGAACAGTTAAACTGCCTGCTGTTCTTCAGAAAAATCCTCCAGGTCCCACAAATTCTTTGGTTTTTCAGCATTTTTGTGTATTTGAACCCTTTCCAGCAATGACTGTATGATTTTGAGATCCATCTTTTCACACTGAGGACAACTGAGGGACTCATAAGCGGCACTTAATGCATCGTTTTTTCCTTCTAGAGCATCAGTGAGTGTTTGAACCTTCTGTAATAGTTGCATATGAGTCCCTCAGTTGGTCTCAGTGTGAAAAGATGGATCTCAAAATCATACAGTCATTGTTTAAAAGGGTTCAAATACACAAAAATGTTGAAAAACCAAAGAAAATGATTTTTCTGAAGAACAGCAGGTAGTTTAACTGTTCAGGACAAACAAGGGACTCAAGAAGAACTATCACTAAAAAATCTAGAATCAAGTGTATGTGAACTTTTGAACAGGGTAATTTTTATAAATTCAACTATTATTTTCTCTTGTGGACTATGTGTACTTTTGACCTCAACTCTAAATAATATTATAACATATAAATGGTTACTGCTGTAAATCACAAATTCATGTGGGATCTCCTTCAAATAGTGAGGTTTTCTGAATTTATTTAGTTATTTATTTTAGCAGTGGTGGATAAACAATACTGTTTTATTGACTATATAAAACTTGTATATTCCCTTCTTTCTGTAGAAGAGGATCTGGATCTGGAGGACGGGCAGTGGGAAGAGATCCATGTGATCACAGGAGCTTTGAAGCTTTTCCTACGAGAACTTCCTGAGCCTCTTTTCCCCTTCAGCTTTTTTGATAGGTTCATTGCTGCCATTCGTGAGTGTTACTGTCCTATTTTAGAGAACAAAAACAATGCTTTTTTTAAAATTCATTGCTTTTTGGCCTTAAAAAGCAAGTTAGTTCACCCAAAAATGAACATTTTGTCATCATTTACTCACTGTCATGTCGTTCCAAACCTATATGAGTTTCTTCTGTTGAAAAAAAAAAAAGAAGATATTTTGAAGAATATTGGTAACAGTTGCTAGTAGCCATTGACTTCCATAGTATTTTTTTCCATACTATGAAAGTCAATGACCTCTGGCTACTTCATTTACCAGCATTCTTTAATATATCTTCTTTTGTGTTCAACAGATGAAAGAAACTCATACAGGTTTGGAACAAAATGACAGTGAGTAAATGATAACCAATTGTTATTTGTGAGTGAACTTTCCCTTTAAATTTTTAAAATATGAAATATACCTAATAAAGCTTTTCTCTCATAAGAGTTAAATATTAAATGTGCTTTGACGTCAATCTGATCTGGTTATGATTCTTTACTAAATGATGCAATGCATCATGAATCATGAAATGTATGATTCATGATTCCACTTGACTCTATTTGGTTATTATGGAAACTGTCGGGAGGATCTACAGAAACAATACACTGTTTAATTTCCAAAACCAAAACCTCAGTTGTGGATGTTTAAGGACTCAAGAATTGTATTTGTTTTCTAGAAATGAGTGACTACAGCCAGAAAGTGTCTTATTTTCGAGATCTAGTCAGAAACCTGCCTTTGCCCAACCATGACACCATGGAGGTTCTCTTCAGACATCTTCGCAAGTATGGACCTATTTTTCAATCACTTTCAATGTAGCATGTCAGTAGTATAATGACCATCTTTGATGGTTTTGTTACTTCCATTTGTCTTAAATATTAACAGCAATCAGATCATTCAAGAATATCTGTTGACACATTAAATGCATCCTCATCTTTTTTACTGAAAAGCAGTTCTGACCGTTTGCCCATCTTGTCCTACAGAGTGATTGAACACGGTGAGCTGAATCGCATGTCTGTCCAAAGTATGGCCATCGTGTTTGGTCCAACGTTGCTGAGACCACAGGAGGAGTCCAACATCACCATGCACATGGTCTTCCAGAATCAGATTGTGGAGCTCATTCTCAATGAGTTCAATGAGCTCTTCCCAAAAAAATAAAATCACACTATGGAAGGGAAGAGAATACAACCGTCAAATCTTCTGATATTCCCAAATTAATGAGGTTACTGACTGTTTTCTGTCTCCTGATTGGATATTGACTCTTCCAAACATTGTAAAACATCAAGAACCTCGAAACTGCCTTGTTCTTAAATGCAACCTGTGTTTTTGGTACTGCCGAAATCAAGAGAACAAAAAGCCGATGGGATCATCTGCCGATATGATCAAACAGATCTTATTAAGAGAAAAAGAAAATTTGTAATTTGTCAAAATCTTAAGTTTGAGATGAGATTCCTTAATACAAAATAACTTACAACAATTGCTTTAAAGGTATTAGACATACAGAGCACACACTTGTACATGTTACTGAATAATATACTCTATATTATTGCTACTCACCAAAACTGTTCCTGTGGAACAACAACATTTTTTAGTTAGCCAAAACAAACAACCCTTTTCCTTTTAGATTTCATTGCAAATGTTGAATGAACAAGTAAAGGTCCTCCACAAAGATATGGACATTTGGTTGATTTCTAATTTTTCTCTGAACAAAGATCTTGAAGATGAAGCCTGGACTTTATGTGTGCTTGATCAACAATATGGAGGGAGCGCTACTGTATGAACCTTGCTGTTGAGGAAAAACAAGTGTTTTATCAACTGTATGACTAACATTTTTTTTTTTTTTTTACTCATCTTTGGTCAAAAATGAAATATTGTTATAAGATGCTGGCAAGTAAAATGTACAGAAGTATGAAAATGAATATAATGAACAATGGAACATTTTTCAGCAAAGTAAAATATGGATTTGCATTGCATGTTAAAACTTCATGGATGTAGACGAAAGCTGTACATATTTAAATATGTTGTTAATAAATAATTGGCAATTTCATTTTATTGCAGAGATGAATATTCTGTAAATAAAACAGATACACCATATTTAATATTATGCAAATATGTGCATAGTTTTAACACTGGTAATTACTGAAATCTAGAAAATAGTTAAAATTGTTTTTAGTATTATAAGATTGCATATATACAGTCAATATTTTATATATTAAAAAAAAAAAGTATGTACATCAATTTATAATAGAGAACCGATATTATCACTGGACTATAGATAAATGCAATGTGAGAAATCATAAATAAATATGGTGCCTTCATTTTCACTCTTTTGGTTCCTGTCTTTGTTTACTTTTCTTAAAAGTATTTACCAGCTTTCAATTACCAGTTCATCAGATTGTCTGACTTTCAAAAATATGTGATAACATTTTTTTTTTTTACATATTACACTACAGGTCAAGGTCAATCTGTCTTTGTTAGTACCTAAGGGTAAAGCTTTCCATTAGTGTATGGTTTGTAATGATTGGAAAATAATTGGCTGAGATACAGCTATTTTAAAATCTGGAATCTGAGGGTGCAAAAAATCTAAATATTGAGAAAATTACCTTTAAAGTTGTCCAAATGAAGTTTTACTAAAATTAAGTTCTGACATATTTACAGTAGGAAATTTACAGAGTTAATGGAACATAATCTTTACTTAACTTAAAGATGTTTTGGCATATAAGAAAAAACGATAATTTTGACCCATACAATGTATTTTTGGCTATTGCTACAAATATCCCCGTGCTACTTAAGACTAGATTTGTGGTCCAGGGTATTAATTCAGAAAACATCAAACCTTGCATTAAAACAGTTTATGATTATGTTTACGTTTAGAATTCTGTCTTTTTATGCACTCAAATGAGAGTCTTGGTAAATTCAAGTAATAAGCACTGTATTATACAGTACTTAACTGTTACAGATGAGAAACGAGAAAAAAAAATAAAGAGATTTAATGAGAAAAATGAGTTCATTTTTGTGATATTTTCCTTCTGGAAAATGTTGAATTTCAGGTTTGGCCCTCTTCAGTGAAACATCAGTCGATTAAAGGAGGGCCTGGAATATATAAATAAGTAAGACATAAATGAAAAGTCCTAGCCAAAATATTTCTCATTCTTACAGCGACACCTCGTGGTTGTTCGCATCGAGGGATCTGACGTATCCGCATATGAAATATTTGATTCGTGAGGCGTATAACGTCACAAAAAACGAGACAAACATGGAGGAAAAGACTCCGGAAGCGTCCTCAACAGGGCCAAAACCTCTTACACCTGCTCAAAAACAGCTCCTCAAAAGACAGCAGGATCTGGAATATTTTAAGAGGAACTCAAAACAACTGCGAAGCCGTAATTTGATCACGGGCCTGACCATCGGAGCCTTTGTGGTGGGCATATGTATCCTTCAGTTTCATAACATTAAAGCTCAACCTCACCTGTTTTATTTTGATTTAATTAGTCATAAACATCACTTCGCACATTTAATGTATATATGGTACGTTAAAGATTACCATGGGACAAAAAGACATGCAATTACCATAGTAAACTTTTGTGTTTCTGTAAATGTTATTAGCACATTTTCAGGTGAATAGGGACATAAATGGCCTATGGCTGTTGAGTCTATACCGAAATAGTATGATTATAATTTTATGAAAGAATACCTACCCACCAACTATTAATAATTACAAATCAGTCAAGCCTATTGTTAACTAATTAAAAGGTTATTATATTCCTAGCTGTGTGACGTAATGTCCTGAACTTCTCCATCAGTTGGCTACACCATTCTCTCAGTCAGGCAGGAGAGAATGATGGATGAGATTGATAATGAAGCAAAAGTCTTCGTGATGAAAGGGCCCCGGACGGGGGCCAACTCTTAGACGCTCCTCTGTCTCAGTGATGCCAACTTTGGAGTCTTGGCAAGACACTTAACATTTGTGTTGATGTTTGAGACTGTGGATCTCTTGCATTCAGTATCAATATATTTTTCTGTGGTACAAAGCAAAATGCTCTTGTGTTTATCACTAAGAAATGATTACATTATAGATTTATTGATTTTAATCGTTCCTTGTCTGCCTTTTCTTATATTAGTTGCTGTGACTTAAAAAGAAAATAAAAATTAATACGGAATTTTAAAGGGTTTTGTATATATTGGCTATTGTTTCCAGCCTGACTCATCCAGTTATATTTCAGATCTGTCAATTTTATAGTATTCTTCTGTATTCCACTAGATGGCAGTATTTGAAGTCACAATAGTAGGAGGTTATAGGAGCTGGTTTGTTTATACAGTATACAGGCATAGCTTGATAATAGGACACAGGACACACTGTACCTTTCCGGTCACTCAAGAAGAAACTGACTAGCAATACAGAAAGCTCGATTTTCAGAGTTTTTGAGAAATCTGGAAAATATCATTACAAATTTAAAATGATGATCATATCATAATGAAAAATTGTACATACTGTATTTAACAATCCTCAGGTCAGCAAAACTATAACCTATAGAGCTATGTTAAATGTAACTTTTGCAACATTCTCCACTCTGATAATACATTCTTAAAAATAAAGGTTCTAAAAGGGTGGTTTTGCAGTGATGCCATAAAAGAACCATTTTTGATTCCCCAAAGAACCTTTCAGTGAACAGGTCCTAAAAGAACCATTTCGAAGAACATTTTAAGAATCTAAAGAACCTTTTTTGACTGTAAAGAACCTTTTCTGCATTTGAAAGGTTCCATGGATGTTCAAGGTTCTTCACAGAACCATAAAGAACCTTGAGAGCAATAAAGAATCTTTATTTTTAAGAGTGCATTGTTACTGGGGATGATTAAATTAATTTAGAATTTTTCTCCTTTTCTTTAAAGAAAATAAAAAAAATCAGGGATGCAGTGAGGCAATTATGGAAGTGAATAGGAGCCAATCAAGACATATTTTTTTTTTAATTAAAAAGTTCCTCAACGTTCATATATTCACCCTTTTTTTTTTTTTTTTTTAAGAAAAGGTGAAAAATATGGAAGCCTGTTTCTGCCACTGCATAAAAAAATTAAAAAAAAAAAAATCTTGCAATTCTGACCTTTTTTTTTTTTCAGAATTCAAGTTATACAGTAAGACTTGTGAGATATAAACTTGCAATTCTGAGAAGTTTTTGCGTAATATAAACTCGCAAGTGTGAGTTATAAAGACTTTTTTTTTTTTTAGAATTGTAATATAACTCTCTTTTTTCATCAGACTTTTCATCGCAATTCTGACTTTGTAACATGCAATTGTGGGCTATTGGGTCAGAATTGTGAGATATTAGAGAATTCTAAAAGCATAATCAGTCTCCCCCCCCCTCAAAATTTGATTTTAAAATGCACAATTTTCTCACGATTCTGAGAAAAAAGTCAGAATTGCAAGATATAAACTCGCAACTGCAAGAAAACAAAGACAGATCTGCAGGATACAAAGTTGTAATTGCGAGAAAAATCTGACTCACAATTCTGACTATATTTCTCGCAATGTTGAGTTTATAATCACGCAATTCTAAAAAAAAAGGGTCTGAATTGTGACTTTATAACTCGCAATTGCAAGTTTATATCTTGCCATTCTGACTGCATAACACTCAACTGTGAGTTTATACCTCACAATCCTGAGAATAAAAAAAGTCAGAATTGTGTGTTTGTATCACGCAATTCTGGGGGAAAAAAAAAGTCCCAATTACCTTTGTTCACTTAAGAAAAGTTTAGAATTTCCATCAAATATTACACTAATAGTTTTTATCTAGTTATTTTAATTTTGTAAGGTATTTAATTGTGTATTGTATTATTTTATTTATATTTTGACTATAATGATGGCAATAAATAAATAATAAATGTTAATAAAATGTATATTTCTTATTTTTATTATAAAAAGAAGGGGCAAGTGGATTTAAAAATATATATATTTCTTTTATAAAAAATATTATTTATATATATACACGTAGGATGACTCCTCTATGGAGCTAAACTATCCCCAGTGTTTATTCATTTCCCTGGAAGCTTGTTATTCTTTTCAAGAATCTACCTGTTTCTGAACATTTGCCCTTCACACAGACCCAACTCAGAGATAAATAGGGAGGGCAGTAAGCTGATGAGGGCCATCACTATTTCGTGAGAATAACATCATCATCTCCTCTATCACATGACTCATGGACACATGACTGCTTCTGTTGCATGATTATGTATGTCGCCTCTCAATCCAACAAGCTGTTCTTAATATGAAATATGATTCGCCAAAAGTTTTGCAGGGGGAGGGGGTGTTTAGTACCGAGTGGAGGCCGAGAGGCCCAGCTGCTCACGGAGCAGCAATATGTTCATACTGATAAGCGTACACGCACACACAAGTCCTTCTTTTGAGTTTGTGTCACGTGAGGCTGTTCAGAGCCTCAGGCTCTAGCCATGCTGTATCACACACAAGTGGACTGAGATATCTGCTTCATACAAGCTCATCTGTAGCTCCATTTTAGTCCACATTCATATCTTCTTTATCGTTTTTAGACACATTATTTTTTTTTTTTTTTTAGAATGGTTGTAAAACATTCGTCATTCAGCTTAAGAAAACGTTCCAGTGTTATCAGTGATATAGAATAAGTTTTTTTTTTTTTTCCTTTTTCATTTTGAATGTAGTTATACAAATTTTTGCTGTTTATTTGTTTTGTTTTGTTTAATTTTTTTTATTATGATTTCAGTTTTAGTCATTTTAGTACTTAAACTAGCTAAAATAAAGTTTTTAAATAAAGTTATTATGTTTTATTACAGTTAATGTTTATGTAACAGTTTTTGTTAATGGTTTTCATTTTAATTTTAGTTTTTGTCAAAGGAGTAGTTCTCCCAAATAGTAACATTTGCTGAAAGTGTGTTGTTTCTTCATCAGAGTAGATTTGGAAAAATTTAGCATTATATTATTTGCTCACCAATGGATCCACTGCAGTGAATGGGTGCCGTCAGAACGAGAGTCCAAACAGCTGATAAAAACATTACAATAATCAACAAGTAATCTACATGACTCTAGTCCATCAACTGACATCTTGTGTCATGAAAAGCTGCATGTTAATCATTTAGACACTTTTAACTTTTGCCATTGTGCCTAAAATTTGGGCCTTCTATACATAATATTACTTTTTCTAGTGAAAAAGTAGTCACGTTTGAATCAGGAAAGAAATGTGCAGAGATCAAGTACTTTTTAAAAGCACAAATATGTTTGTGGACAAAAGTGGATGGACTTTTTCATTGAAAGAATCATTATTATGGATTATGGACTAGTGTTTTGGCCAAAAGCGATGATTTAAAGTTAAAATGCCTTAATGATCAATTTGTTTTATGATGACTTGATTCATGTGTATTATTGTTTTTTTTTTTTTTTTGGACATTCATTCTGATGGCACCCATTCACTGTAGAGGATCAATTGCTGAGCAAGTGATGTAATGTACATTTCTCCAAATCGGTTCTAATGAACAAACAAACTCATCTACATCTTAGATGACCTGAAAGTGAGTACATTGTCAGCAAATTGTAATTTTTGGGTGAAATATTCCTTTAATGATCATTTTCAATCCTGTATGATTTAGTTTGTTCCTCTCTTCATACTGTCAAAGTCTATGGGATCTAATGTTTGCATACAGATTGAGAATGGAAAAAAAAAGTATGACAGAATTTATCCCTGTTCTATTGCCCCTGAGTGTTCAGCACTACAGTGATCACTGTTGTCTTAAATGAACACAAACACTGTTGTCAAGTCACCTGCCGCTGTGGATGAAACCTCCCCGGTGGCCCACTGGTAGAACATGCTGATTTAAAGTTAATCCTTAGAGTATTTAAGCCAATAGAAACACACAAACATTCGGAAACTGAGGACCTGTGCTTGAGTGGCTAGACCCTCGATGACCCTCATGCTCCTCTGTGATCACAATCCGTCCATGCCCTTTAATTGGGCTTCAGCTCATTGCTGGGAAACTAAGCCATAATAACAAAGACACTGACAGCGAGAGAGACACAAGCTGCTCAAAATAGCCACCATAAACCTATAGAGATAAATGACTTGGTGCTGAAACGTTTAAGTGTTATAGTCAAAGTAAAGAATAAACCAAGTTTATTTGTATTGCTATGCAATATGAACCCATTATAAATATTTGTCATGTACTATGCTGTAATGTCAGACAGTTCTCTTAGCTATAACAGTACTGATGTGTATCAAAATGTGGCACACGTCTGAGCTTATATCAACATGCTGTCAAGAGGATTTAATTACATCTGATGTGTGTGTTTATGTAACTCTGAAACTGCTCATCAGCTGATCAGTTATTATTAGTTTCTGTAATGTACTAAGTACTTACTGTAACATGATCGTGGAGTCATAACCACATTGAGGGGACATGTCCTATCCAATGTTCAGATTAGTGGATGACTGATAGTTTCGCATATAAATTCCTAAATTATTTGGTCGACTCCATCCTAAATATGTAGTTATTTTCTTGCATGTGCTTCACATTAATGGAATACATCCGGATTGAATCATTCTCAGTGCAGAATGACAGTTTTAAGTTTGACTAATAACAACTCATTAAGGGTTCTGACTAATTAATCTCATGGGAAGTGCAGAGAAATAATTCCATCTGTTCTGAAGGATCAGACGATCCTCAAATGCAAACTGTGTGTGTTCTGCCTTGAGAGCAACCATACATTTGTGTTGTGTTTTGCTTTCTTTTTATATATTCTTAATTTATTCTTCATTCATTTATAATCATTAATCATTTCATCATTTTATTATTCCATTTAATCATATAATCATTTAGAATAATCATTATAGTCATTTATATATTCATTTTATTGATTCATTAATTGATTAGTCATTTATACTATATTGTTTTTTATATATTTTTTCCATTGTTGTTTAGTCTTATGACTGTGTGGTTTCAAGGGCTGTTTGTCTTCATGAATAAGAGATACAAGGGAATGTTTATAGAAACTCAAGGTTTATGGGATGTTGTTGTGAATCAGTTTGGTATACAGTAACAATACTTGTTGGATTTGTGTTCTTCAGACGAAGTCTGAGCATTGAGACATACGCAACTAAGACTATTCAATAAACTCTGCTCCTTTTTTACCATCCTTAGTTCGTCTCCTGCTTCTGCTCTTCACTTTCATTGGCTTTTTCCTCAGTCAACTTCTTGGCTAATAGAAGACTGTTAATAGTGTTTTGGGGTATTTTGGGTACCAGACAAAGACCTCCTGTTAACAGGGTTTGGGTATTAGACTACTCTGCTGAGTTGTTCTGTTACCGGACAAACTGATATTTTCTGACGGGATCTGGCATCCGGGGCAGGATCTTAATTGTCTAGGCATGGAGACAGCGATCTAACAGTTCAGTATGTTCACTTTTAAATGGGGTGGTTTTGATACTTTCCATTAAGCCATTTCTTGAATTCCCTGTTTCAAAGATCTGGGGTTCCCTGCACTGAGTTTAACTTATTGACTCTGTAACGATCTTGCAACAGACAAACCCAACAAGTAACTTATGCAATAGCATGTGGCAAGCAGTTCCGACGTTTATTTCTTAAAACTAAAATCTTTTATAGGATTTTTATTTCTGCTTTTTTTCAGATGAGCAAACTTTTGAACAGAATGAAGATTTTTCTTATTTTGCCTAAATATCATATTTTTTTTCATTTAGTACTGCCCTTCAGAAGCTACAGAAGATACCTAGATGTTTCACAGAAGACAATGCAAGTTACATTTACCCTGATATTCAAATTCAAAAAGTTTTCAACCCCTGGCTCTTAATGCATCATGAGTGTTTGAACTTTCTGTAATAGTGGCATATGAGTCCATCAGTTGTCCTCAGTGTGAAAAGATGGATACATACAAAATACATTATATTATATTATATTATATTATATTATATTATATTATATATAATATTATAAATATATTATTACATACATAAAAGATGGAATTCATACAGTCATTGTTGGAAAGGGTTCAAATACATAAAAATGCTGAAAAACCAAAGAATTTGTGGGACCTGAAGGATTTTTCTGAAGAACAGCAGGCAGTTTAACTGTTCAGGACAAACAAGGGACTCATGAACAACTATCACTAAACAAAAAAACAGCTGTGGATTATTCAGGTAACAGCACAGTTTCAAGAATCAAGTGTATGTAAACTTTTGAACGCAGTCATATTTGTAAATTCAACTATTATTTTCTCTTGTGGACTATATGTAAACGTCTTTTATGTGAAATACCTTATTCAGGTCAGTACTAAATAAAAAATAACATGCATTTTGTATGATCCCTTTTATTTTGGTAAAATAATGAACATTTTGCAGATTCTTCAAGGTGTATGTAAACTTTTGGCTTCAGCTGTATTTATTTTTACAGATCCTCATAAAATTTAATGACAAAAGTTTGCAATTTGTTACCCAGTTAGCCTAGAAACTTGTATCATAGGAATAGGTAATAGTTATATATATATATATTACCAGTCATGACTAGTCATAGTCACTTGGCAACAAGCACTATCCAGTGAACCTAATGAAGGTGAAAGAGTCTTGTCATAGAATTACTAGTTATTAAAAAAAATACTAGCTCTGAATTATACAGTAACACTTTACAATAAGGTGTCATTTGTTAACATTAGTTGATGCATTAACTAACATGAACAATGAACAATACATTTATTAGACTATTTATTAATTTTGTTAATGTTAGTTAATAAAAATACAGTAATTCTTTGTTAGTTTATGTTAGTTCAGTGCATTAACTAATGTTGACAAAAACAACTTGTGATATTATTAATGCATTAGTAAATGCTGAAATTAACATTAATGCTGTAGAAGTAATATTAACTAATGAACCTTGTTGTAAAGTGTTACCGATTAAACCAATATTACAATTTTAAAGAATAAATGTTTCAACAGCTTGCCATAATAGCCAGCTGTAATCTATCTGAGACGTGAGAGACTGCATTTATGGCATTGTAGCTTGACTGTTAGTGGTCCCACGCAGACTAATTACTAAGGTGTTTTTCCACGGGGAGGAGCAACAAGAGCAGCAGAGTAGCGTACTAGACACTTGCGTTTGGAAAGCGAAGGTGCAGCGTGCGCTCCGTGGACGTGCTCGAGCGTCACGCCATGATATTCGAATAGTTTAAATAACCGAATTATTAACATACAGTTGATTGTTTGGGTAATACTTCTACAGAACGTTAACTTGCGTTCGCATTCATTTTAAAGTCGCGTTGATTTTTATATATGTTTATATAGGCTAATTTGCATCGCGCTCCTGGAGAAGTTCGTTCTTGAACTGTTGTAATGTTTTGGAGCGTATTTTGGGGCTTAATGTAAATGCATAGTTGTTATGGAGAATTCTGGAACGCAAAGACATGTAATGCACTAGATTATGCGCTGCAATTCTAATGTTAACTACACAGATATCTACTACAATGTCACAAGCTGAGGTTGACATGGCAGGTATTGGCTTCCCGAAGTTGCCTGCGGGTTTTGACGCGGACTCGTTCTTCCCAGCGCGCCTGCCGCCGAGAAGAAGGAGACACTCGGCGAACTCCAGGAGAAATGCCTACAGGTTTAACAAACTCCACACCATGGACATTGAACCCCAGGAGAGCATCGCACCTCTGACCAAAACTCTTTCGTGGTCAGCCGACAATATTTTATCGGAAGGTGCCAACGAGGAGAAAAAGACGGACTCTTCTCCTCCAACGTCACCTGTCTCCAGCTCTCCACCAGAGACGCAAGACTCGGACCCGCGACCAGCTGATACCTGGGCCACCGAGGAGCCCAGCGCGCAGGAGGCTGATGCAAGCTCGGACTCCGATGATGAAAGCACCCAGAAGAAAGCTGTTTTGTCCAGAGCCCCGTTTGAAAGCAAACGCGAGCAGGAGGAAAAGGATGAGGTTGAGACTAAAGCTGTGGCGACTTCACCTGATGGAAGATTTCTCAAATTCAACATTGAGATCGGAAGGGGCTCCTTTAAGACAGTCTACAAAGGATTGGATACGGAGACCACCGTGGAGGTTGCTTGGTGTGAACTACAGGTACGGAGTTTAACACTTCAGTTACTTTCATTGGGTCAACTTTCAGTCAGTAAATGTCTGGACGCAGTCGGTTGAGGTTCGCCTGAAGCAACCCAGATTGCCGTATGGCGCCCCTAGCGAAGTCAGTTAACGGTGGATTAAAAAAATCTTTTAACAGCACTAACTGTATCAGTTTGTAGATGTGTATTGGATCATTTATCGGGTGACCAGGTCAGCAAGTGTTTTAGGAAGGGTTCTGTATGGTCACAATCTTATGATGATGAGAAAGGGCGTAATTCAAATGACAAGAGTGAGTTAAGATAACAATCAGATTGTCAATGACTGCAACCAGCTGATATCTAAACTCACCCTATGATGAATGGGCAAATAATGTGTTTGTTATCTTTGCACTGTTATCAGATGCATCTGCATATCTTCAACAGAAATGAGAGTAACACTGATGTTATGCAATAGAATTTTTACCAGCATGTGACAATGCAGTCTAATCAAGGAGGTGGTTTTCTAAAAAAAGAAGTTGCATTTTTATTTTACTAGTATACTGAAAATGCATTATCTCATCCTGAGAGGAGATAGCATCACGTGGAGTGTCAATAGGATGATTAATGTGCAAGGCTCCAGACAGGAATGGCTAGCTCAAGGTTATGTCATGTTAAATGTTTAACCTGTTTTTATTTATTTATTTATTTTTTACCTGAGACAGTAACGTTTTTACATAAGTACATAAGTAGGTTTGAACTTTCCTCTTGTCTAATAACTTTGTGTGGGTTGTCAAACACATTTTATAATACGAGTAGTTCAGATTCTAAATTCTGATTAAATGAGCCACTTGAATCTACGGTTTGAGTGATTTTTAGGATGTGTGAAGGGGTCTGTCACATCTAGTAGCTTATTAGTGTAGTATGAGCAGCACAGATCCAGAGAAATCTGCTGGATCTGTTATTTTTAACTTTACAAGCTGATCTTTATTGAATGGAATGTAGATGGCCTGATCTAATTTTAAGTTTAGGCATATGTATAGATGTGTTCTGATGTTTCGTGTGCATTGAATCCAAAACCTAGCATTCTTTACTGTGTGTTAGGAACTTTCTTCTCTAGTGATGAAAGCTGGCTATTATGTCCACAATCCCATGTAACCTGAATATTGGCACTGGACCTTCTACCAGGCTTCCTTATGGTGCAATATGCAACTAGGCATACTAGGCAAATTGCAGAGGTCATTAAGTACATTTTGCCAGCAAAAACATGCATACTAAAACATGCTTTGTTCACACCACAAATGGAGCTGGCCCAAATCCGCACCACAGATGTTATTCTAAGCAACATTTTACTAATCTGATTCTGGCTAATTTAATAACTCCCTCTAGATCTGATATAGCTAGTGGTTCCCATTTGGTGGGTTGCAGGTCTGTTCTGACAGGATTATGGATAGCAAGAAAGCAAACAGTGCTAAATGCAAATGATAAAATGTAATGAACCGTATTTAGACTAGCGAATCACCAAGGGTGGATAAATTGCTTTCCATATCAATTGTTGTTGACGTCAAAGGTTGAGCATCCAAACTCTTCAGGTATCACTTGGTAAAAGTTAACCAAATCAGTCAGATGCCAGTGTGAACAGGTTGGGTGACATACCTCATCCTCGAAAAGAATGAACAAAGCTACGCCTCTGAAAGAAACCACAACTCAGGCAACATTTAATACGTGGTCACTTGCAGTTACGATTATCATATTTTTATTTAATGTTATATTCTCGTTACACTCTTAAAAAATAAAGGTTCAATAAAGTGTTTTGTTTTGATAAACAAATTTCAATAAACAGTGCTTGGTCATCACTTTATATAAAATTTGGGAAGCTCTGAAGCAAAACGAGTTGAAAACTATTATACACTCTTAAAAAATAAAGGCTCCAAAGGGGTGTTTTTGCAGTGATACCAGAAGAACCGTTTTTGTTTCCCCAAAGACCCTTTCAGTGAACGGATCCTAAAAGAACCAATTTGAAGAACATTTTAAAAATCTAAAGAACCTTTTTTGACTATAAAGAACCTTTTCTGCATTTGAAAGGTTCCATGGATGTTCAAGGTTCTTCACAGAACCATAAAGAACCTTGAGAGCAATAAAGAACCTTTATTTTTAAGAGTGCATTGTTACTGGGGATGATTAAATTAATTTAGAATTTTTCTCCTTTTCTTTAAAGAAAATAAAAAAAATCAGGAACTTTTTTCAACTATAAAGAACCTTTTCTACATTTGAAAGATTCCATGGATGTTCAAGGTTTTTAACAGAACCATTGATGCCAATAAAGAACCTTTATTTTTAAGAGTGTAAAAAATTTAACTATTATTATTTTTTATTTTCATTTTATTTGGGATGACAAGATCATATATATACACACAAGAATAGCTGTGTCATTTACATATTTCTTCTCATTCTAATTAAAATGATCTCTTTATTCCTTAACGTTCGGATTTTAAGAACATTTTTGGTTATTTTTGTACAATAAACTTTTGTTTCAATGTTTTAAAAAGCTAAAGAACCTTTTTTGACTATAAAGAACATTTTCTGCATTTGAAAGGTTCCACGGATCTTCAAGGTTCTTTATAGAACCATTGATGCCAAAATAGAACCTTTATTTTTAAAGGAGTTTACAAAGAGATCAGAATAGACTTCAGGTCATGTATTTCTTTGAATTCAGTCATCACTGTGCAGGTGCACATTAGAATCGTCGTCATTCATTGCCAGTGGCCCATTTCTTGTACAAAACTGCTGTCAACACTGGTGCACTGAAAAGATGAATGCTTCTTTGGCTATTTTATTCTTTTTCCTTGATGCATTCAGTCAAATATAGCAAAATATTGTATTTGGATGGAAAAAAAAAAAATGAAAAAATGAAAATTCTGTCATTATTTACTCACACTCAAGTTCTTCCAAACCTGTATGAGTTTGT
Organism: Cirrhinus mrigala; assembly: GCA_036247105.1. NCBI lineage: Eukaryota > Metazoa > Chordata > Actinopteri > Cypriniformes > Cyprinidae > Cirrhinus > Cirrhinus mrigala. The sequence continues at coordinate 27,705,912 of CM070009.1, forward strand.
TTATTCTGTTGAACACAAAAGAAGATATTTTGAAGAATGTTGGTAACCACACAGTTGCTGGTAGCTATTGACTTTCATTTTTCCTTACTCAGTGGCTACCGTCAATGTTTGGAACAACTGAGTAAATGATGACAGAATTTTCATTTTTGGGTAATCTGTCTCTTTAAAGCCTGTAACTTGAGCGTAGCTTTAGTGGCGGCATTAATTGTTCTGCTGACAGTGCTGTCAACAGAACTTGGACTCTTTCTCTCTTTCTTTGTACTCGCAAGACATGTTGTCTGTCTTGTTAGAAAAGGATGCTTGTTAATCCTGTGAACGGTTTTGTGACGTTCCCAGACTGCCGGCCCCTGGTCATTCACAGAGAGCTTGTTTACCCCTCACAGTTTTATCTGAGAAAGCCATTCCTCAGCGACCCTTTATCCCGCAGTTCATTTTTCTGCCTGCTCGTCACACCTCTGAATGTGGCATTTACTGCCTGTGGTGCGTTCATTGAGCTCATCCTCTTGAAAGAGTAGAACATTTATTTTACCCAGAATTCAGTGCTTAATTACCTTGCTAAATGGTCGTCTGGTGGAGGAGAGCTGCCATGGTGACGGTGGCTTGTGAGCACTGAGGATGGCTCTACGCTCTGTGAAAATGAGACAAATTTAGCTTTGAGACTTAAGGCTGTTAATGGGATTGACTGAAGTCTCTCGCCCAGCGATCACTCTTTCATGATGGCTGCCGTGAAGGGAGATCAAGGATAAGAATGACTTAACCCAGAGCTTGGCTTCACTGTTGCTCATTCAGTGCATGAGTAGGAATGGTCCTTAAAGGGACAGTTGACCCAAAAATGAAAATTCTGTCATTAATTACTCACTCTCAAGTCCTTCCAAACCTGTAAGACCTTTGTTCATCTTCGTTCATCAAATTAAGATATTTTTGATGAAATCCAAGAGCTTTCTGACTCTGCACAGACAGCAGCGCAACTGACTCGTTTAAGACCCAGAAAGGTAGTAAGGACATCTATAAAATAGTCCATGTTACATCAGTGGAATACTTTTCGTGCACAAAGAAAACAAAAACAGTGACTTTATTCAACAATTTTTCTATTCTGTGCCAGCCTATGACTAGTGTTTCATATACACTACCAGTCAAAAGTTTTTGAACAATAAGATTTTTAATGTTTTTAAAGAAGTCTCTTCTGCTCACCAAGCCTATTTTGATCCAAAGTACAGCAAAAACATTAACATTTGAAATATTTAAAATAACAGTTTTTTATTTGAATATATTTTAAAAAGCAGATATTTCAAAGCTGATTTTATTGCGTCATTACTCCAGTCACATGATCCTTCAGAAATCATTCTAATGTTCTGATTTGCTGCTCAAAAACATTTATTATATTGGTATTATGATGCTGAAAACAGCTGAGTTGAATTTTTTTCAGGTTTCTTTGCTTTCAGAAGAACAGAATTTATCTGAAATAGAAATCTTTTGTAACTATATAAATGTCTTTATCATCACTTTTGATTAAATTTAGAACATCCTTGCTAAATAAAAGTATTTATTTCTATAATTTCTTTCTCAAAAAAAAAAAAAAAAAAAAATATAAATATATATATATATATATATATATATAATGACTCCAAGCTTTTGAATGGTATAGTGTATAATGTTACAAAAGCTATTTCAGATAAATGCTGATCTTTGTATTTTTTTAGTCATCAAAGAATCCTGAAGAGATGTACTCAACTGTTTTAAATATTGATAACAATACTAAAGCAAATAAGCATATTAGAATGATTTCTGAAAGATCATGTGACACTGAAGACTGGAGTAAAGATGCTGAAAATGTAGCTTTGATCACAGGAAAAAAAATTACATTTTAAAATATATTTAAATAGAAAATATCTTTAAATAGTAAAAATATATAATATATAAAAATATATTATCTATCTATATATCTATCTATATATATATATATATATATGTGTGTGTGTATGTGTATATATATATATATATATGTATATATATATATATATATATATATATATACACACACACACACTGACGTCTGAAGAAATGGCTGTTGAAAATTCATCTTTGCCATCATTTTGAAATATTTTAATATAATAATAGATATTTAATACATAATAATAGATATTTTAAATTGTAATATTTCACAATATTACTGTTTTGACTGTATTTTTGATCAAATAAATGGAGCCTTGGTGAACATAAGAGACTTCCATAATTATTCCTTTTGACCAGTAGTGCGTAGGATACGTACATACATACATTGTATTTAGACCATAAAATGAGAAAATGTCCACTATTTTAGTATTTGACTGCTTTTAATTGTTTCATTTTAAACATTCTTCACAGAGCAATATATGTATTCAAAGCCATATTATTTCATGAAAATGCAGATTATAATAATCTTATATTTATAAAATAATGTACATCTTTAATGCATATTTATAATATAATTAATATGATTTGTTTACACTTAGCATATTTATAATATAATTAATATGATTTGTTTACTTATAAAGTATGGTCTGATGAAGTAAATATGCTTATTTAAAAGTCTTTTAAACATATTTTAAGCATAATCTGATTATGTTTACATTCATGCCTATCTCTCTGTTTCATTTCTGCTGCTGGCTGATTAGAAGCTGAGCATGCTGTGGTCATGTCTCACACTTGTTGTCTAATTCATAGCTCCACGTGGCTCAGCTGTGGGCTCTGATATTCTATTTCCTGTAGAGGGGGGCACATGGGTGGAGATGAAGGGGCTCGCATGTCTGTCAGGTGGTCGGGGTGGATAGAGATAGAATGTAATTGACAAGCCGGATGGAAAGAGGCCATTGGCTCCAGAACTTGGCGGGGGGGAAGGGTGAAAGTATGTCAAAATGTGTAACAGATGGTCTCTTATGGGTTCATAGCTAGTCAGCGAGTTGTGTAGGTGGGTTAATTTAATGAATTCAAAAAACCTCTGCACAAGGTAAAACAGAGTTATATATTTTTTTATTTAAAGTTCTGAAAGAAGTCTCTTAAGCTCACTATGGATGCATTTATTGGCTCAAAAATATAGTTAAAATAACTGTTTTCTATTAGAATATTTTAATATGTAATTTATTCCTGTGATGCAGAGCTGAATTTTCAGCATCATTACTCCAGTCTTCAGTGACACATGATTCTTCAGAAATCATTTTAAATGGTAATAATGTATATATATAATAGTGCAGCACTGTCTATTTTTCAAGAGCACCAATAGATCTTATTCATAGCCAAATGCATAATATTTATTTGCATTTGTATTACAAAATGGAGCTGCAGCCTTGTGCCTTTTGAAGGTGGATTAACTCAGAAAAAATCATTCCTTCTCAAGCATTCATCATCTTTCTGAGCTGCAGGCTAAATAAGAGTTTCCCAGCTCCCCAAGGCTTTAATAACCAGCTTGAATATTGTTTGAGTTTCCCTTTAAATCCCCAATGAACTGCTTCACACCCTGCCTCAGTCCCTTCAATTTTCCATGTAACTAATTTTCCTCTGTCAAGTCAATACTTTTCCTTAATAACTGTGTGATTGTAGATAGCAGTGCATAAAAGTCATAATTCTGATGGCTTGAATACAACCCATTGTAATTCAGCACAGCAGGTGGATTTCACCAGCTGATCCTTCTCATTTCACACCCTTTATCTCACTTATTCCAATGAAGTCAGACATGAAAAGCATTCATAAAAGGATAAAGAGCAACAACAGCTGGTAAAAAGAAAATTTGTTGCTCTGCACATCATTAGAGGGCTGAGGCTGTGCTTTGCTTCGCCACACGTTCTGCTCTTCGATGACACTCTTCCTTTTTCAGCATTTTAGAGGCTTGCACATAAAAACTGTGGCCTGAAGCTCTATTTCGGCATCAGTAGCACAGCATATCAGTTTTTTTTTTGTCCAGGCAACAGTGAGACTATATATCCTGCTTTTCTCTTTTTGATTTCCATGTGACTTCGCACAGTGAGACTGAGGATTTGAAGTCCCTCAGTTTTGTAGATTTTATGTCTCTTAGCTTACTAGTGAAATAAGTAAATACAGCTGAAGTCAAAAGTTTACATACACCTTGCAGAATCTGCAAAATGTTAATTATTTTAATTAATTATCATACAAAATGCATGTTATTTTTTATTTAGTACTGAATAAGATATTTCACTTAAAATATGTTTATATATAGTCCACAAGAGAAAATAATAGTTTACATACACTTGATTCTTAATACTGTGTTGTTGCCTGAATGATCCACAACTGTGTTTTTGCTTAGTGATAGTTGTTCATGAGTCCCTTGTTTGTCCTAAACAGTTAAACTGTCTGCTGTTCTTCAGGAAAGTCCTTCAGATCCCACAAATTCTTTGGTTTTTCAGCATTTTTGTGTATTTGAACCCTTTCTAACAATGACTGTATGATTTTGAGATCCATATTTTCACACTGTGGACAACTGAGGGACTCATGCAACTATTACAGAAGGTTCAAACGCGCACTGATGCTCCGGAAGGAAACACATTGCATTAAGAGCTGGTGGGTGAAAACTTTTGAACAGGATGAAGATTTTTCTTATTTTGCTTAAATATCAGATTTTTAAAAATTTAGTACTGCCCTTCAGAAGCTACAGAAGATACTTACGTGTTTCCCAGAAGACAAAATAAATTAAATTTACCCTAATCTTCAAATTCAAAAAGTTTTCACCCCCCGGCTCTTAATGCTCTTAATTTTTCTGAAGAGCAGTGGACAGTTTAACTGTTCAGGACAATCAAGGGACTCATGAACAACTATCACTAAACAACAAAAAAACACAGCTATGGATCATTCAGGTAACAACACCGTATTAAGAATCAAGCGTATGTAAACTTTTGAACAGGGTCATTTTCATAAATTCAACTATTAGTTTCTCTTGTGGACTATACGTAAACATCTTTTATGTAAAATATCTTATTCAAGTCAGTACTAAATAAAAATAACATGCATTTTGTATGATCCCTCTTATTTTGGTCAAATAATTAACATTTTGCAATAAACAATAAACTTTTGACTTCAACTGTAAATTAATTAATTAACACAAATTTAAAATGATTTTTTTTTTTTCTGTTTCAGGAAAAAAAAAACAGGTTGATGACTTATCCAGCACTCATCCAGAAGATATGTCAATATCTTATATATAATTTAAAATAGATAAAAGCATTTACATCAAATCCCTTTTAGTTGACATGTCTTTGGAAGTTTGTTGCAGGTGGTGTTAGGAGGATTTTCTTATTCTGGAGAGCATTTTATTGCACAAAAAATTCTCTACACCTCTGCAAACAAGCATTTTTGGTCCATTGTCTTGCGGATATTACAATACTAAGTTTATATATTATAAGTACACTAAAAAGCTGAAAGACATGGACTAAAAACTTGCATTTAGATTTCATTTATTTTCAGATACTTCATCAGTGTGACCTGAAGTATATTCCATATGTTCAATATCAGGAAGTGCATCACTTCCCCTGAGAATCTTGCATGCTGAAGGAGCTGATTGTTCGACATGTCATCACTTTCCATACATGCTTGACAGGACAGAAAACATATGTTTTCCGCTAATTTAGTCATGTTTTGGATTCTATATTGTGAGCTGACCTTTCAGCTGAAGGATTGGCTCTCCAGGCCTATGAAAAGCTTCCCTTTAAACGAAAGTGGTAGGGCTATGGAAATGTGGTCATTCAAACAATAGTAGATGATAACATCCAAAAAATCTCCATCTGTCTGTGTAGTTGTTTCAGCGGTGCAGCATTCCTCCTAATTGCAACTTCCTTTGGCAGTGGGTGTTGATCACCCACTGTTTTATGAGGCACAAAGCTTGTGACTGTAGCTCGGACCCAGAATGCTGTATTTTATGAGCAGGTATTGTGGTGTTATCACCACTAGCCATGAGAGTGATGATAGATGATTTTAATAGCCCTCATGCTGACATTGTGTGTGACTGGCTTTGGAATGCCAAATTGGAGTGCTGGGCTGATATTAACATTATGCTAATATTATCTCTCATTGGCATCAGATACTTCATATTCATACTTGCAGGCATCTTGGAGGTTATGTTGCATGTGACCTTCAGTCTGCCACATTACAACTAATTGTATTCAGAAATTGTAATATGCGCTGCCTGTCAAAAGTTTGGAATATTTAAGATTGAAAGAAGTCTCTTATGTTTACCAAGGCTGCATTTATTGGATCACAGTGAAACTGAAAACGCTTAGTAAAGGCATTTATAATGTTACAAAAGAATTCTGTTTCAAGAAAATGCTGTTCATCTGAAAATGTCTATTCATCAAATAATCCTGGAAAAAAATGTATTATGCTTTTAAGTACCAAAAAGTTTTTCAACATGGATAATAATAAGAACCATTTTTAATAAATGAGCACCAGTAATGATAATAATTGCATCCCAATATAATCATATCAGAATGATTTCTGAAGGATCATGTGACACTGAAGACGAGTAATGATGCTGAAAATGTAGCTTTTCCATCACAGGAATAAATTACATTATTAAGGGGAGACACTGCAAATAAAAACACAGTTTTTTCATGCACCAGTCAAGTTTGAGATTTTGTGCCTTTTGGTTTTTTATAAAATGTTTTTCAGACTAGTGGAAAGAAAACACCCAAAAGACACTTTTAAGTTTCTTTTATAGCACTTTTGTAGCATCTATTTGTGTCAATAGATTTCAATTACAATACACATTTTCAAAGGCTGTTTTCCTCAAAATAAGTTTTTTTTTTTTTTTTTCCCATACACTGAGCCATAAATCTCCACTTCAGTAGCACTTACACACACCAAACTTTACATTTTTATTCCTGTCTATATCCTAAAGGTTTTTACAGAGGGATTTGTTCATATATACTTTTCTTGATTATATACAACATTTTATTCTCCCCAAAATTGGGGAAAAAAAATATTGTTTTCTCTCTGTTATAAGTATTTTCTGAATTATGGAATGACAAAAATTAGATACCCAAACTTCCCTCTGTAAAAACATTTGACACTAATATATCCAAAAAATTAAACAAGAATTTTCCAGAATTTTCCTTTATCCAGTGTTTAGATTTTTGTACTAGAAATGTATGCAAATTAGCACATATTTTATTAAATAATGCCTCATTCGCATATTTAAACCTTACATTTTAGAAATCTTGTAATACAAAAAATGTTTGCAATTATCAATTTAATCAATCAACTAGGTAAGTAAGGTGATAACTATTGGTTAATTCTTTTATTTTCTATTTTTTTACCCTATTTACCTGCATTGTTAAATTATAAAACAGAAAAGTCTTCTTTTAAATTGTAATAATATTTCGCAGTATTACTGCTTTTACTGTATTTTGATCAAATGCAGACTTGGTGAACAAAAGAGACTTGTTTTAAAAACATTGACCAGTAGTGTAGATCTAAAGGTGTTTTCTGTATCATGACCTTGGCTAATATGTGTACACATAATATCTACAATTTGTATCTTTTGTACATGCAAACAGTGTTTTAAAGTCTTTTTCCTGATGGTTACATGAGACCATTCCACCTGTTTGTACTTTAAACAAACTACGACTCAGCCCTGGCCTTGTTGCTTAATGTCAGCAAGACTGGGCAAATCAGACACCAAACGCAGGGAACTACTGCTCTTGTGACAGGTTTTCTATCTTCAGGTATCTCATTTAATGATTAAAAGGACAGTTCATGCCATCATCATTTACTCACTCTTAAGTTGTTCCAAACCTGTAGGAGTTTCTTTCTTCTGTTGAACACAAAAGAAGATATATTTGGTTGAAAAAAGTAACCACGCAACTGACGGTAGCCATTGACTTCAATAGCATGGAAAAATTCTTTAGAAGTCAATGGCTACCGTCAACTGTTTGGTTATATGGATTCTTCAAAATATCTTCTTTTGTGTTCAATGGAAGAAAGAAACTCATACAGGTTTGGAACAAGTGGAGAGTGAGTAAATGATGAAAAAATGTTCATTTTCGGATGAAATAGCTTTAAACATGGGAGCTGTGAGATTATAGGCCGCACTTCTAGCCTTAGGTTATTCTTGAGACAGACACAGTAACAGTGTTTGTAAGGTGAAAGTTAAATACACTTGACAAACTGGTTCGAAATGAAATCTTTTTGCAAATAAGCACTAAATGAGCCATGACATAGTTAGAACAAGTTTTAGCTTCAGATGGTACCTACATATATGTTTTTTTCTGCATAAAATTGATTTCATAACTCACCTCTAAATGACATGTACAAATAAACAATCAATCAGATTGTTGTCCCTTCCTGTTTAATTAGGCTGTTTTTGACACGAATAAGCTCCAGTGTGGACAATGGCTTTATGCCGCATTATAAAAAGCATGCAAAACTAGGTTAGGACCTCACCACTGTAAATCACGAGAAGAGATCTGGCTGAACCAGACGGAAGAAGTTTTATTGGCTTTTAGCATTTGGCCACTAGACCGTGTGTTATTCTTTTCTTTTTATACACATCTTCCTCTCTGAAATTGTGTCAAAATTTACAGTGTCCTCCGACGTGGACATTTTCCAGATATTATGTGTCGGTGAGGAGCCAGTGGGATTAGCAACAGGTGAATACAGGATTTTCTTACAGCAGAGTTGCTATTGATGGTATCTCATCAGATCTGTTGCTGTTGGAACGTGGCCAGGACTGGATCCCGACTGTCTGTACTATTACAGTGGTCTTATATTTTTTTCATCCTAGGTCCTAGTGCATGTCTAAGTTCAACTTTAAACATTTTATAAGCTCTTTGTGAGAAACACATGCATTTAGAGCAGTGCTCAGCATTGTTTTGGATGTTTTTCATTTTTTAAAGCCTAAACATACTCAAAAACTCATGAAACTTTGCACACACACCAAAAGTGGTGAAAATGTACATCTGATATTGGTTTTAGAGGTGGGTGTGGCGAAATGGCTCGATAGCACCACCTATAAAATTTCAACGTTCAATTTCAACAAATTGCCCCTTGAGCTCTGTTTCACGTACATGTACGAAATTCGGAAGATGCATGTAACACACCAATACCTACAAAAAAGTACATCCGTACGAAGTCCAAAACTCAATAGGAAGTCTGTTATTTTTAATTTTCTCTGCAATGGCCGTTATGGCCATTTTCAGGCATTGTATTTAAACAAACTCCTCGTAGAGATTTAAACAGATCAACACCAAATTTAGTCAGTGTAATTTAAACCTCTTAGTGATGTTAAATTGCGAAGATCTTGAGTTTTCATTGAAGGGCGTGTCTGCAGCGGCCTGACAAACTTCGATGTTTCGCCATGAAAAAGGAAGTTGTTATAATTCAGGCATACAAAGGCCGATCTGCCCTAAAGTTGACATGATTTAATGATATCAACATTATATTTGGTCAGTCTACTCTAAAGGCCTTTGCGATGTTAAATTGTAAAGATCTTGAGTTTTTGTTAAATGGCGTGTCCGTGGCGGTCTGACAAAGTTTCGACATTTGCCATGGGAATACAAGCTCTTGTAACTCAGCTGTACAATGTCCAATCTGCCCCAAACTTAACACTTTCGATAAGTGTCCTGGCCTGAACACATCTGAAGGCCAATATTCAGTTATAATCATAGCGCTACCTGTTGGCAACAGGACTCGAGCATACTATGCACCAAACTTCATATGTTTTAAAAAAGTGCTGGCCTAAAGACATCTACATGCCAATATCCAGTTATAGTCATAGCATCATCACCTGGAATCAGGAAGTTTGGCACATATAAATCACTTTGACATATTCCTTCTATATTTACCTCTTTAAATGCATATTGCTCACCGTTCGCTGTTTTCCTAAAGCCACCGGATGGTGATGAACCCAGCCACAATTTGGAAGATGGTCTACCCATCTTCCTTTTTTTTTCCCTCCCCATAAAAACTTTTTGGTGCTGTTTTTGGTGCAGGTGCCCAGCAATGGATCTCAGCTGGATTTAGTCATGCTACAGATATGTTCGTCTGTGTGAATAAGCAAAACATAAGCAAAATAGGATATGCTATCATTGATATGATATTGTTGCATAACCATTAAAAGAGAAGTCCACTCCCAGAACAACAATTCACAAGTAATTTACTCACCCCCTTGTCATCCAAGATGTTCATGTCTTTCTGTCTTCAGTCGTGAAGAAATTCTGGCTTTTGAGGAAAGCATTTTAGGATTTTTTTTAGGACTTCATTGGTGCCCCGATTTTGAACTTCCAAAATGTAGTTTAAATGCGGCTTTAAAGGGCTCTAAACGACCCCAGCCAAGGAAGAAAGTGTCTTATCTAGCGAAACGATCGGTCATTTTTTTCGGAAAATAAAAATTTGTATACTTTTTAAGCACAAAAGCTCGTGTAGCACAGGCTCTGGGATGCACGTTCAAAATCGTGGCACCAATGAAGTCCATTATATGGAGAAATGCTTTCCTCAAAAACCATAATTTCTTTACGACTGAAGTCAGAAAGACATGAACATCTTGGATGACAAGGGGGTGAGTAAATTATTTGTAAATTGTTGTTCTAGAAGTGGACTTCTCCTTTAACATGTCAACACTCCCTTCCTCACCATTGACAAAAACACTGTGTATTTTTATGTAGTGACTTAAAAACATGTGACCTCTGTGTAGCTCCTGAGGTTGCATCAGATCTGGTGTTGTCATACTCTGAACACTCATTTACAGTAACATGAGTAGTGCAAAGTGTTGCAAATTCAGATGAGTCAGGAAAAAAGTTGTTGCATATCTGGATCCCCAACATTGTGTGACCTTTTCAATATGCGAGACATTGAGAGATGATATTTTTAATAGGATTGTCAATAAAATAATTTGATTGTATAAATTACATACAGTTGCTTATATTGTATGTAGTTGGAGGAGTATGTGTTAAATTGTTATTTTTGATATCTTTTTGTACCTCCCTATTAGCATTTTCAAAACAAGATATAAAAAATATAATGAAAGGGATATGATACTAATGTAACACAATTTATTTCTTAATAGAACAGTTAACGGAAAATATGTAACTCGTTTGAAATGTACTCAGTTTGTTATAATGTGAATTTCCCCCCCAACTCAAATCTGTCATCGTTTGAGTTGTTTATAGGCTGAAAAAAAAAAAAAAAAGATTTTTACAAATCCACTCCAAGCCACAATTGTAAATCTTGTTTTTAGAAATATGTTCTGTCAGATTGGATTAGATCAGATGATAAGTAGTTTTATAAATATTAGATTAGAAGTTTTACGTCATTCAGGATGCACTACAATTACAGCTTATAATAATTCAGCTGCGGAAACTTGTCCTTAGACACATGCATACAATTTACACATGCCCCCACACATGCAAACACACACAGTCTCACAGTCTGCCTGCAGTTCTCTATACGGTTCACACATTCATTTTCCCTTTTTTAGCACCATGTCTGCTCGCTGTTTTGTTTCTGTATAATTAAACAACAGCAGCTGTCTTCAATGGAGGATGAGAGTTCACATTCATATCTATTACCCAATTTAGAGCACATGACCATACTGGATTCAAACGTAAATTCAATCTGAGCCGTACTCTGTTATATTGTTTAGTCAATGACTAAACAAACATGTAGAATTACACAATTTATGAGTTGCTTTGGCATATTACTGTTTCCAGAGCTTTAACTTTGTGGTTTAGCACTCTTAAAGAGAAAGTTCACTCACCCTCATGTCTTTCCAAAACTGTATGATTTTCTTTCATGAGTGGAATACAGAAGATATTTTGAACAATGTTTCCACTGTTTCTGGAGATTTTTTTGGGTGAACCTTTAAAGGACTTTGCACATCAGCTCCTGCATCAGCAGCACCACATGCATGCGTCATGGTGCTCTCGTGAACGCACGGCAGAGACAGACACAGAAAGAAGAAATTGTTGAATAAAGTCGTTATTTTTGTTTTCTTGGTGCACAAAATGTATTCTTGTAGCTTCATAAAATTACAGTTGAACCACTGATGTCCCATGGACTATTTTAACAATGTCTTTACTATCTTTCTGGGTCTTGAACGTGGTTGTTGCATTGCTGTCTATGCAGGGTCAGAAAGCTCTTGGATTTGATCAAAAATGTCTTAATTTGAGTACTGAAGATGAACGAAGGTCTTACGGGTTTGAAGCAACGTGAGGGTAATTAATGACAGAATTTACTACGAGTTGTGTAACTAAATGTGCACAGGATATCTAATTCTCTATCACGCAACCCATGCACACTGTGTGTGTAGAATGTTATACCCCACAATGTGATTCACATGACTTTTAATTTCCGGCATGATGAGTCAAGACTCATTCGTTCTTATTCACTCAGGTCAAGAGCAGGGCACTTATGCTTCTTTTGGGAGATATTAATTCACATTATTGATATTACCAGAGGTAACATGACAAACATTATAAATGCCAAACAGAGTATTGCAATGCAATTAGTCTTGAATTAAGACATTCATGTTAGTTTTTTTTAGTCCCGCTTGAAATGTTAATTGCAAAATGAGCTTTCAGTTGATTTTGAAATGACGTCATGCTGCGTTCAAGGGCTTCTAGGAAGTTTGCATTTATGAGCTCCTAATTACGATTTGACGTGCACTCAAGTGATTTTGCGGGAGAAAAATGAATGCAGTGGCCAATTTCTTTTTCCCTTTAAGCACTACTGCACATGTTAGTTATACCAGCTTGTTGTTTTATAAACATTCACAATTACTTAGAGAGATGACCTACTTAGAGGTCATCCAAAAATTAAAATTCTGTCAATAATTACTCTATCACATGTTGTTCCAAACCCGTAAGACAAACATTCATCTTCAAAACACAAATTAAGATATTTTTGATGAAATCTGAGAGCTTTCTGACCCTGCATAGACAGTTGCACAATTTAAAGTTTTTTATATATCGTGAACACGGATCAAAGACTGAAATTGCTGAATTAAGTTATTTTTGTTTTCTTTGCGCACAAAATCTATTCTCGTAGCTTCATAACATTATGGTTGAACCACTGATGTCACATGGACTATTTTAACAATGTCCTTACCACCTTTCTGGGCCTTGAACGTTGCGTTGCTGTTTATGCAGGGTCAGAAAAATCTCGGATTTCATCAAAAATATCTTAACTTGTGTTTCCGAAGATGAATGAAGGTCTTACAGGTTTGGAACAACATTAGGGTGAATAATTAAAGGATAAGTCCACTTCCAAAACAAAAATTTAAAGATAATGTACTCACCCCCTTGTCATCCAAGATGTTCATGCCTTTCTTTCTTCAGTCATAAAGAAATTCTGTTTTTTGAGGAAAACATTTCAGCATTTTTCTCCATATAATGGACTGATATGGTGCTCCGAGTTTGAACTTCCAAAATGCAGTTTAAATGCGGCTTCAAACGATCCCAAATGCAGTTGTAAACTATCCCAGCCGAGGAAGAAGGGTCTTATTTAGTGAAACAATCGGTTATTTTCATAAAAATAATACAGTTTATATACTTTTTAATCTCAAACGCTCGACTTGTCTTACTCGGCTGAACTCTGGGTTTTTTTCTGGTTCTCGATAGTTAGGGTATGTCGAAAAACTCCCATCTCATGTTCTCCCTCAACTTCAAAATTGTCCCATATCGCTGTTTTACCTGTTTTTTGTTAAGGGTGTTTGATCTTCTTTGCATGTTTACATTGAAAAGACTGTGTCAGTACTTCTGCAGCAATGTAGGATGATTTTAAAATTATTTTTGAAGTTGAGGGAGAAAATACAATTGGAGTTTTTCGACATACCCTAACTGTCTTGAGTCAAAATACACAGAGTTCAGGGAGAGCAAGACAAGACGAGCTTTGAGATCCAAAAAAATGTAAATTGTATTTTTTTAATGAAAATAACAGATTGTTTTGCTAGATAAGACCCTTCTTCCTCGGCTGGGATCATTTACAACCGTATTTGGGATCGTTTGAAGCCGCATTTAAACTGCATTTTGGAAGTTCAAACTCGGGGCACCATAGCATTAAAGCAGCATTAAACTTCTCATTAAAGGAGAAGTTCACTTGCAGAACAAAAATGTACAGATAATGTACTCAACATTATCTGTACATTTTTGTTCTGCAAGTGAACTTCTCCTTTAATGACAGGATTTTCATATTTGGGTGAACTGTCCCTTTTATTACTCATGATTAATACCATGTTTCCTCCATAGTTCTTAATTTGACACAGCAAATTCAACTTCACGTCCAAATTCATTTTTTAATTATGGTAATTCTGAGATCACTTGAATGCAGTAAGTTATAAGAGGTCATTTTCGACTGTTGAGTGCGTCAGTGTTTTGATTTATACGGATTGCATTAGTGACTGTTCAAACTGAGATAAACCTGAAGTTTATGATCCCTCATGTTAGATAAAATGTTATCTTTTACTGTTGGCATTGCTTTTAAATCTGTAAGTCATTTTGTTTTTATAAACATTGGCATTGACATGAAGTCCTGTCATTTTCAGTCATGTTGACCGTGTGGCATGGGTTAAGCTGTACCGTGGGGCATCCGACACCTTTTTCTGTCAGGATGGACGGAAGTGAATATTAAATTGTTTGCTATGACGTTTAAACTCATGCTCCATGGACATACTTTCCTCCTTTGACTAAACAACAGGCCATTATGTTCACTGATCTTGATTATCTAAGTTTGACTTAATAACTGAGATAATAGACATATAGTCATTAAGTCTTAATAGTACAGTAGCAAAAGAAAGTGTTTGTGATTGTTTAAAATGCAATTATGACTGCTGTGGAAAAAAAATTACAATAAATAGACTTCAGGGAAAATATTAAAAGTTACACAGGTGTATAATATGCCATTTTCTTAAGAAAGATAAGTGTCTAGTGAATAATATGTGGCCTTGTTCTTGCATTTAATGATTATTTACTTGAGTGATTCATTATACTGTGTAGGAAAGTTAGTTACAGGTGTGTTTAATTGGTGTCTTGCACTTACAGTACATGCAGTAGCATTTTAAGGGATGGAAGCACTTAATCTGGTTAGTCTTCTATTTCTCACTGAGTTTCCATCTAGTGCTTTTGTCCGGCTCGTCAGCTACACTGCCAGTGTTTAATTGCTGTGTAAGATTTATTGCACACGCCCTTTGCATATTAGAACTGTGAGTCATGGTTCCTTCTCTGTGGATGGATAATGTGATGTAAAATGATTTATAAATGAACGCCAGTAGTTTGTCATTCTGTCAATTTGTCACTGAGTTATATCATTATCAGGTATTCCCACTGTGGGCAGTGCATGTGGTGATGCTTGTTTAAATTCTAAGTAATGCTTATTAGGTATTTTTAAATCTTTGGAAGTGTCTTAAGGTATGTAAAAATAAATAAATAAATAAATAAAACTGATTTATGTCATAATGGTTTATATTACATTATTCAGTGGATGCTTAGAAATTTGTTGTCAACATGTTGTGCAATAATTTAAACATTAATTAGAATGTTCTAATTTGAATCAGTGTGGTATTGTGGTGTCATCTACAGAACATTCCAAAAGTCTGGAAACAGGCATCGTTTCAAAGTGAGCATTTGGTAAATATCAACATAAATCATTCCCCATTTTTTGCCACATTAAAGTAATTAATGATTTTTAGGGTTTCAAGCGCATAGTGCTGAAACCCCATTGTAATTGTTAGAATAGTCACGTATCAGCGATCTCCACATAAAACAGATCGTGCAGACCAAACTGTAAGTTGTAGAGACTTGAAACTTGGAGGGATGGTAGCGCTCACACGACCGAAAACGTGACCCAGGCTCGTCCCAATCGGCCTGATGGGGGCGCTACAGCGATCAAAAGTACAAAATTGCTCATAACTCCTAAACTGTCAGTGTCTTATGTCGTTGGAATCCTTGGCTCACGCCGGACAAAACACACACCTCAGATTTGATCGTGAGCCAGCAAAATTTTCAGGTATTTCTCATTTTTTGAAAAACCTACTTTCGCAAACTAGTCCTAGGTTTTTTGCCCGATCGGAACTAAACCAGTGCAGAAAGATTCTCTGGAGAGTGAATATCAATAATTATCAGAAAAAGTGGAACTTTCGCATCACAGTCGCAAAGGGGTGCCAAAACATTTGAAAGGGGCAGGGCTGCTTTTAGTAAAATGCTTATAACTCCTGAGCAAAATGAGATCAGAACTCAGAACACTTACGTAAGCTCAGTCTGAGGTCAGAGGAAAAAAGTCGTGGAGCTTGGCCACTTGGTGGTGCTATAAGAGGGAAAAAACATAAAAATGGCTATAACTGCGCAATAATTTGTCCTATCAACATGAACTTTGTTGCACACGTTCTTGGTCCAAAGTGCCACAGGTGTCTACAAGGACATCTGCGTATCTCAAAAACATGGCCGTCATTGACCAACAAAGTTTGAGCGCCTGAGGTCAATCAGAACAAAAGTCGTTGGGCCTGTTCGACCAAAGGTCTGAGAGAAATTTGAAGGAAATCGGCCACTGTGGGGGGCGATATCGCATTTCTTAAGAGTGTAAACGATTGTACGGCGTGCGGTTTTTGGCACATATGCGCAATATTTGTACCATATGATATAACTCCTCATCCCGGACAACTTTGCCTCTATAAAATCAATACAATTGTTTGTTAAATGATTGAGAAGATGTAAAAAACCTACTTTTGTGAACTAGTCCTAGGTTTTTTACTCAGTCTGGAAAAAAAAAATCCCACTACAATGCAATTCTCTGGAATCTCTAGGCCAATAATTATCAAAAAATTTTGAAATTTACCCTTTGGGAAGCTGTAACAGGGTCATTTAGGAAAGGGGCTTGTCCAAATTTACCCAAAATCCTATAAAGGAAAACACAAAACTTCACAAAACCTGCTGAGCACATGAGACAGGTGATTCTAAACAAGCATGCAGAGTTTTAAGGAGATCGGACCACAGCTGGTGCTATAACAGTCATAAACATTAAAAAACATATTTCTATGGTAAAATACCTGGATTTGACAAAAAATGCTTTTTTAAATCAGTGATTTTGGTGTGTACAGCCTTGCTAAATAATATTTTACATTTACATTTACATTTATTTATTCACTTACAAGTCACTTAATATGTAATAATTATATGTAATAATAATAATAATAATATGTAATGTCTTTTTCCTTATGCTTAAATGCCTTAAGCGCTTGAACCATGGTAATCGCTGCTTGCAGCTATATCTTTATTATTATTATTACATAATACAGTCAGACTGTGATGCTTGATTATTTCTGTAATAGGGACCCAATGTTTCTTTTTTGAAAAGCATTCAGTCATAGTATCCTTTTAAGGTTAGTACAGAACAGATTGGTTGCCAGTAAAGGTTAGAATGCAATAGATCAATAGATTTTATTTTAATTTAATAAAATATGTTTTTTATAGTTGATCATGTCGTTTTTCAGTTCAAATAAATTTTTTATTTTTTATTTTGGAGAGCACTGTATTTCAGATATATTTAAATGGCACATAAAACAAACACAAACAGCGGTTAGTAATTTTATATCTGTCAAACATGATTTCCAGCTTACATTCATATTCTCTGGCTCCAAGCTTCTGTTCTTGGGCCAGAATAACATGACTTTAGGATTAAAACCTACATTATCCATACAGTTTGGTATTAAACATGCCAAACCAGCTCAGTTTGATATATTAAGCTAAAACGGCAAACGGAAAATGGCAGCAAAATTGTTCGCTTTACTGCTGGAAAACAATAAACCCTTATGGTACTGCCAGCAATTTAAACGCCTGCAGTTGCCAAAAACCACACTTTGATTTACATTAAGCATGATCAAATACTTCACGTCCTTAGGGTGCAGCTTCTCATAGCTTGCTGATTTACTCCATGCTCCTCTAATAAAAATGAGCTATCATTCTATTGATGCTTGTTTTTTGTTGGCTCTGACTTTAGCTGTTATCTGGGTGTATGTGGTAATCTAGACCAAGTGCTGCCAGAGGCTCCAGTGAAATCTTATAATAAGGAACCTCTCGATGCACAGGATCCCCAGTCCCCTTTATAGATCTGAGAGCTTTATGAGCGAGATGCAGCTTTAATGAGACATTCCACGCAGCTACCAGACGGCCTCTCTTCCCTCAGGTGGGATGTACACACTCGACTAGTGAAGAAGAATGAGTCACGCTAACGCCTCGAGCACAACTAACTTACTATCATTTAGAAGCACAAACTTCTGTAGAAAAATAGATCATAAAGAAACATGTTATTTGCTCCTATGAAAGCCAAGGGAAAACAAACAGGACCTGAACCAGAGTACGTTATTAGGTATATTTTGAGCAGTATTTTTATACTCTATAAGTTTATCATTGTCATAATTTGTGTGTGTGTGTATATATAGATAGACAGATAATTTATTAATTTACTCAATTTCAAGTGGTCTAAAAAATTTGTAAATAAATTAAATTGAAATGAACAGGAATTGCATATTATTTATTTATTTATTTTAATTTACAGATAGTCAACTCAATTTAATACAGCCATTAAAGTTGCATTTAAAGTGAATGTTTTAGATGCATAGACATTGCATTTTGTTTTGTTAGTTTGGATTGTTTATTTATTTATTTATTTATTTTTTTATTTACAGATAATCAACTCAATACACCCATTAAAGTTGTTTTAAAAGTGATTTTTTTTTTTTTTAGTTAGACATTGCATTTTGTTTTGTTATTTTGGATTGTTTTGTTTTATATTTATTTATTTATTTATTGTTACTAACTTTTAAGTGGTCTTAAAGTGCATTTATTTTTTTTTAAATTAGAAATGAACAGGTATTACATATTATTTTTCTTTATTTATTTACTTTCATTTTCAGAGTATCAACTCAATTTCTTCATCATTAAAGTTGTATTAAAACTAAAATTTTCAGTTAGACATTGCATTTTGTTATTTTGTGTTGTTTTTTATATTTATTTTAATATTTTTCTTATTTTTTTGTTTATTGATTATTATTAGTATTTATTTATTTTTTTACAAAATTTTAAGCTGTCTAAAATATTTTTATTTTATATATATATATATATATATATATATATTATAATTATTTTACTAAAGTTCAAGTGGTCTAAAAGTGCAATGATTTTTAATTAAATAGAAATTAACAGGAATTGTATACTATTTTTTAAATTAATTAATTTATTTATGTTTATTAATTTTCAGAGTATCAAGTTAATTTTTTCACCATTAAAGTAGTATTAAAAGTGTTTTTTTTTTCAGTTAGATTTTTTAGTTGCATTTTGTTTTGTTATTTTGTATTGTTTTGTTTTATATTTATTGTAATTTATTTAGATTTGTTTTTACTCATGTTTCACCGTTTTAACTTAATTATCTTCAATAAAGATACATTTTTTTAGGCATGTTTGCCTAATCATTTATTTTATTTAATTTTTTTTTTTATTTTTAAGATTTGGTGTTTTAACTCAGCTTTCTTCATTAAAGTGATTTAAAAAGTGCAATGAATTTTTCAATTAGTTTTACTTTTAAAAAAGCAATTAACTTTAATTGCTGGCTCATGGGTGAACTAATTGAAAAATTCCTTGCATTTTTCAAATACCTTCCCATACCTTCTCATACATTGTGCAGTCCTACCCCAGTAATTATACTTTATAAGTGCTCAAACGTGTTTTTTCCTGACCAATAAATGATGTCAGATACATGCATCAGTCCTGTTCCTCAGTTTAATAATGTCAAATCTGTGATACAGCTTCTCAGGATCTGGCTCTGTTCAGACAAACACACCATCATTGTGGGAAATGAGCAGATATTTCCACACCTCATTTCCACCTTGTCAATTCTAACTGCACAGTCTGTTTTGTATTACAGCGAGAGGCTGTTCATGATGTTTTGGCGATCCATAAATCTTGGACTTTCATAATGCGGAGGGAGATAGAGAGGAAGCTTCCAGTGAAGCATTAGGTCTGCAAGTTCTAGATTGATTCGTCTCTTACGTAATGGAGAAATCATCCATCCTTCCACAGGCTTCCTCAAGCATGCCAAACTTCCTCCTGCCTGACAGAAGGTTTAAAGAAATAGTTCCCTCAAATAATCGTTTTGTCATCATCAACTCGCCTCCATGTCTTTCTGACCCTGTTAGTGAGATCTCAGGTGATCCATCTGGCAGGTTACCAGCCCTCTTGAAGCCCAACCATGTGGATCAGAGCCTGGAAATATATGGATTACCACAGGTATCTTTGGAAGTACTTGGCTTTCACTCCTATGCTGAGATCAGCCACATCATCTCAGATACCAGAGAGGAACCTGAGAAGTTTCCAGTAGCCCATTTCAACCTCAGATGAACTTGTGATGTTGTCACCTAACATTAGCATCTACTGTGCTTCAGACAATCATCTACCATGCTTCAGGTCTTTCTTGTGCAGATCACAAAAGAAGATATTTTGAGAAATATAAAAGGAAAGTCTTACAGGTTCGGAATGACATGAGAATGAGTAAGTGATGGCAGAGCCGGTAGGCGGAAAATCATTATCTCCTATGGAGCAGTTTATCTTAATTTGGCTGTCTAATGTACATCACGTGGCATTAACCATTATTTAGTTCATCATTATAGATGCTATCGTCATATCCTGGCCGTCAGTCATTTTAAAATGCACAGAGGCAAGTGAAGGGTCTATAAACACCCTAACACTGGTTAGGTAAGAGTGACACGCAGGGCCAAATATTCATTGTTCTCCAGCGTAGGCTAAGAATACACTGTTCAAACAGCAGATGTGGAGTCTGATGACCCATGTAATACGAGTACTTGCACATACATGGTAACTGTTGCTTGGTATACATGTACTGGACAGAGAATTGCTCCATGTTAACAAGAGTGTGGAACTAAAATGATTTGCGTTTATGTTTAATGCATTTAATAGATATTCTAATCCAGACCAACTTACAAAAGTGAGATCACTGTGCAAGCTTGCTTCCTTAACCTACAAAAACAGTGTTAAAGGGGTAGTTCACTCAAAAATGAAAATTACCTCATGATTTACTCATCCCCAAGCCATCCTAGGTGTATATGACTTTTTTCTTTCAGATGAATATAATCAGAGTTATATTAAAAAATGTCCTGGCTCTTCCAAACTTTATAATGGCAGTGAATGGCTGTTATTAGGAAATATTAGGAAAAAAAGAGCAATTTCCTAGAGACATCAATATTATTGGTATCAGTGATACTTGCCTTCAGTCATAAAAAAAGATGCCATTAAACAAATATTAACGATATGTTTGTTTGAAGATTGAATGTGAAATTATTGCAATAACTTTAATGTCATCCTAGGTGTATATGACTTTTTTCTTTCAGATGAATATAATCAGAGTTATATTAAAAAATGTCCTGGCTCTTCCAAACTTTATAATGGCAGTGAATGGCTGTTTAGATTCAACAGTCCAATGTAGTTCATCCATCCATCATAAAAAGTGCTCCACGTGGCTCCAGGGGTTAATACAGGTCTTCTGAAGTTAATCAATGTATTTTTGTGAGAAAAATTTTACATATAAGCCAAGAGTAGGCTTCTGTGGAGTACATTTTATAATGGATGGATGCACTTTTTTGGGCTTTGAAATCTCAACACCCATTCACTGCCATTATAAAGCTTGAAAGAACCAAGATATTTTTTTAAATACAGCTCTGATTGTATTCATCTGAAAAAAGAAAGTCATATACACCTAGGATGGCTTGAGGGTGAGTAAATTAGGGGGTAATTTTCATTTTTAAGTGAACTATCCCTTTAAAATTGTGTGAAAACATTGCACTTGCACATTTACTTATTTTACTTGGCTTAAAATGGACTGGAACTTATAAAAACACACACACAGAATTACTAGAGGCAACAGCAATAATCAAAAGATGAACATTTATTATTAAGCAAGAACACAGACAAAATACAAGACAAATTACATTTATTTGGGTGAATACAGCATAGTTTACAATATTGCATACATTTGAACTCATTTAACAAGCATTTTAGACATAAAAAATGTAACATTTAAAAGTAGCATTTAAATTTAAGTGTATTTAACCATTCTCTGTAATCGCTTTTTACCAAAATAGCGCTAATTCTTGTGCCGGTGTGTCACTGAAATCTGAGCCAGTGAAGGGCTGTTGTTTGGCAGGTAACTACGAACTTCAGACTGCTGCCTCCCGTTTAACTCATAGCTGAAAGATGCTGTGACTGACACCAAAACCTGCCCATAAACAAACAGTGCTGACATTAGAGAACATATTTTAACATCTAATTAAATTAAACTGAGAACCGCTCTCTCCTGTAGAGGACTCAAAAAGCCTGCACTCTGACTGTAATTCAGCAGCTGGGTTGTTTCGTCAGAGACAGGCTCAACCCAGCAGTTGGGTAGAAAAAAATAACCCAGCGTTAAAAATGACCCAGCAACTTGGTTACAGAAAAACTACCCAGCACCTGGGTAAAAAATGTTAAAAACAACCCAATAAAACGACCCAACAGACTGAACCCAGCATTTGGGTTAAAAAAATAACCCACCATTTTTTAGAGTGTAATAAATGTTTGTGTGTCTGTTTTGCCCTTGAAGCTTTTGAATATCAACGAGTAAATGCCGCTGGTCCAAACAATCAGAGTCAAATTGTATTATATTCATATTCTTCCACATATCTGAGATTCCTTGGTTATGTAAAACAATTATAAATTTCTAATCTAAGTATCTAATCAATAGTATATTTGCCTAGAGTCTTCCTTGTGGCAGTTCTTATCTTTTCTTATCATTGAACATGCTGTTTCTCTACATAGACACATTTGTGGGAAGGAAGTCAATGATGTTTTCTGTGTATCTGTTAAAAGAGCACTGAGCACTGTATTGAGTAAAGCGTATCTTCGAGCTGACACAGCTTGTTCCTGATAAAGAGCAGGGCTTTGTAACCCACCCACATGCTCAAACAATATTACATCACATCCTCTATTCTTCCCTGTTTATGATCTGTGCTCAAAATGCACATTACACGTGTGTGCTGTTTCGTGCGTCTGGAATACATTACATGTCTGCTTTGACGTCACGAACGCTCTCAGAAACTCCAATCACAGCCCGCCACTGACCACCATCATAAACTACAATTACTGGTTTTGCATTACCAAGCCAGCGTCCAGTTTAACATATTCTCTGTTTATGCTTTTTTGGACATGCTAAAATAAAGAAACTCCAGTGCATAGTATATTTTAATACCTTTTCTTGTTTGCATGGCCTTTATGTTTCATAACAGCTCATGGAGTGTGTTTAACAGGTGCGTTGACTTGTGGTGCTGAGTTTCCCACACTTGAGTTGATGAATGTGCCAATAATATTATTTAACTAACAAGGACAACTCTTTCGACCCTGGTGAGACAGACTCTTAGCTTGGATGGAAAGTCCCTGCTAAAATACAAAGAACTGATGAATAGATGTTATAAGCAGATTTTTCTTCAATAGGTAGATCAGACAGAATTGATTTCCCAATTACATGTAATTCAGATTCACAAGCACATGACTTGGTTCGATTTAAGTTCAGTTTCTATGTCATCGTTTCAGGCTGATTCATGATAGTAGCTTGTCTTGTAGGGTTTTATTTAAGGATTAATTCATTTTGGAAATTGGACTACACTGGTTGCGCTGTATGTTTTTGATTCCCAGTAATAGCAGCCGAATAACCAAAAAAATCAGCTGCTGTGATGTCTGTTAATCAAAGAACTAAAGAAAAAAGAGGAAATCAATAACTTTTGTAGCTTTAAGCATTCATATATATTTAATTTAGAATTTAGTGCTCGATAACTTTATTCAATTTCTGTATATTTCCTACTTGCTGAAGGGCACAGGTAAATATAACATTTATTCTAATGGGTTTATGTGACGCCTGTTATTTTTTAAAGTCTAATGAATGTTAAAATTGATAGCTCTCAATTATACTGTAATGTGGAATGGCTATAGTCAAAGGTTAAATATTAGGAAAAAAAGAGCAATTTCCTAGAGACATCAATATTATTGGTATCAGTGATACTTGCCTTCAGTCATAAAAAAAGATGCCATTAAACAAATATTAACGATATGTTTGTTTGAAGATTGAATGTGAAATTATTGCAGTAACTTTAATGTTAAGTGGGATTAATTGTGATTAATTTCAGGAAAAATATGTGATCAATTAGTTAATTTTTTAAATCGACTGACAGCACTACTAAAAAAATGATCGCTTTTTTAAGTGAAAGGCAAGACTTGCATTCCTATAGCCTCTATATGGAGTGTTATGATTTTTTCCCATTCATTTTTCTCCTTTCTAGGTTCTGAATGTGGTGCATTAGTGGTTAGTTTAGTGCTAAAATGCACTGGCAGCCACAGCTAAGAATCAGTCCACTAACCACCAGAACTGGGCTACAGTTAATATAAGAAGGAGCAGGCACAGCCTATGCCTACATACCAGGGAGCACTGATTACAAAAACATGTCTGATGGATTCTTCATCCAGTCAAACAAGGCATAATTTTGTCACATATTTATAATTATTATAACTATAATGATTAAAACAAATTGTAATGGTCATAATTACCCAACTAGATTCTCTACTGGACTAAGCTGATACTCAAAAAGAAGTGAACAACAAGCTCTTTAACTTCCTGGGCTGAAGCTGTTACTGTTATTTTTATAAATCTCCATTGTGTTTGATCGTTGAGAGTGAATCTAAGGCAGAGGTTCTCTACTGGTGGGGTGTGACACAAATATGCCTTTGAACATTTTGTAGTTATTAATATCAAAGGTAGTGCGTCCAGTAAAACTCAACTGTATTTGAGCAAATGAAACTGTCACTTGTTAAAT
This sequence comes from Cirrhinus mrigala, assembly GCA_036247105.1. NCBI lineage: Eukaryota > Metazoa > Chordata > Actinopteri > Cypriniformes > Cyprinidae > Cirrhinus > Cirrhinus mrigala. Next base: position 27,730,783 of record CM070009.1, read on the forward strand.
AAGACAATGTTTTCTTTCTTTTTCTTTCTTTCTTTCTTTCTTTCTTTCTTTCTTTCTTTCTTTCATTCTTTTTTTTTTTTTTAGATTATTATTTAGAAAATTATAATTTCATGTAAATAATTATAAATATTTTTGGACCTTTGTAGTTCATGATTTTACCAATAAATATAAATGTTAAATTTTAAAATCTACACAATTTTTATGCTTCTTTATTTGCAATTTTGGTTCTGAAGAAAAGCAAATTAAGAATTACTTATTGTGAAGCAAAACCAGTGGAGAATCACTTCTTTCTTTCTTTCCTTCTTTCTTTCTTTCTTTCATTCTTTTATTCTTTTTCTTTTTTTAGATAACTATAAATATTATTGGACCTATGTAGTTCATGATTTTACCAATAAATATAAATGTTAAATTTTAAAATCTATGCAATTTTTATGCTTCTTCAAAAACGGTTGAGAATCACTTATCATGAAGTAAAACAGATCAAAACCACTTATTTTTAAGCAAAACCAGTTGAGAACCACTTATTATTAAGCAAAACCAATGGAGAATCACTTATCCTGAAGTAAAACCAGGTGAAAACCACTCATTTTGAAGCCAGACCAGTTGAGAACCACTTATTATTATACTAAAACAGTTGAGAACCACTTATTTGAAAGTAAAATCAGTTGAGAACCACAGCAAAACCAGTGAAGAATAATTTATGATAAAGTAAAACCAAATCAAAACCACTTATTTTGAAGCAAAGCTAGTTGAGAACCACGTATTATTAAACCAAAACTATTAAGAACCTCTTATTTTGAAGCAAAATCAGTTGAGAATCATTTATTATTAAGCAAAACCAGTGAAGGATCACTTATCATAAAGTAAAACCAGATGAAAGCCACTTATTTTTAAGCAAAATCAGTTGAGAACCACTTATTATTAAGCAAAACCAATAGGGAGTCACTTATCATGAAGTAAAACTAGGTAAGAACCACTTATTTTGAAGCAAAAGCAGTTGAGAACCACTTATTATTAAGCAAAACCAATGGAGTATCACTTATCCTGAAGTAAAACCAGGTGAAAACCACTTATTATTAAACTAAAACAGTTGAGAACCAATTATTAAGCAAAACCAATGGAGAATCACTTATCCTGAAGTATAACCAGGTGAAAACCACTTATTATTAAACTAAAACAGTTGAGGACCACTTATTATTAAGCAAAACCAATTGAGAATCACTTATCCTGAAGTAAAACCAGGTGAAAACCACTTATTATTAAACTAAAACAGTTGAGGACCACTTATTTGTAAGTAAAATAAGTTGAGAAGCACAGCAAAACCAGTGGAGAATCACTTATCATGAAGTAAAACCAGATCAAAACCACTTATTTTGAAGCAAAACCAGTTGAGACCCGCATATCTGAGGGGAAATTGTGGGTGGGCAGGGAAAGCAACCGAGGGAAGGAGAGAGTAAGTTTTACAGCTATTTTTCCAGGACTGTACGTCCTGAAATAGCGTCGTCAGAGACGCAACAGCATTCCTCAGCAGCTCTGTCTAACATACAGGACACTGGATCTTCTTTCCTGCTTTCCTTGCTGTACGACATTACTACATTACTCTTATTAATGCACTCTCAACACGCTCATGCACTCTTCACCCTTCACTCCCGCCAACATCATCCAAACCTGTCAAGATTGTCCTCATCTGCCTCGGTTACATAACCAGCTGTCTCTGCCCCACATTCAAGATGTTTCAGTTCTATCAGAAAGATGTTATCCATTAGCCTAAGCACCTGAAATTAGCCTTTTCACCAAGCATTTCAAAGTTTTGCGCACATGGTAGGCTTGTCTACCTAGAGCAACAAACATAATTCATGCTTGAACTCATTCTGGACAATCAGTACTCTGTTTTGAGTGTGTTTTTGCTTGGTACAGACCAACATGAGCATGAGGCAGTCATCGGTCCGGTTGACCTGTCACCTGTCTCGGGGGCCGGAGACTGAAATAGGCCCCCGTGTTGTTGGCACCATCTGTCTGTGCCTTTGACATAATGTCATGTGTGGGACAGGTCAAGCTGTCTAGAGAACCAGATGTGGAAATGCAAACAAACTCTAGGGTGCCGTATGTGTTTTGACCAACAACTTCTGTCAACTCCCTCCTCCTTTTGCAGAAAATTATGCAGTTCAGCCTGTAAAGCCCAAAAGCTGCAAATCAAAGTTATGAAAGAAGACAGCGCAGTCAGTTTTTCCATGTGCGTTGCACAGATTCTTTCGCATAGACGGTGTGCCAGCTTATGGATTTGGCACATTTTGCCGTCTACTGCATTTCTGATACTTTAAAAACATGGAACAGCTGCTCACATGATTTAGTAAGTTGTGTTTTGATTCGTCAGGGAAATTCTGGTATGTTTAATCTCAGTTGATACTTTATTTGCAGTGCCATTCTGAAGCTTGAACGCCTAATCTCTCTCTGAAATAAGAAGGATATTGGTTTATAAGAACACTGTTCAAACGGGCGATATGTTGACAGACATGATTAACCAGTAGAAAGTTGTCAACGGGTAGAGATTTTTGGACTGTCGCAGTTACACACTCACGTGACATTGCTGTGCTAAGTGTTCACCAAAATGTTTTGTTTGTGTATGTTTTTAAGTAAAAAGCAAGTTATTTTTAGCTGTTAAAAACATGATCAGCAGTGTTGGGCATGCTACTTTAAAAAACTAATTAGTTGTAGTTACTAGTTACTTCTCACAAATTGAGTTAGTAACTGAGTTACATCATTATAAAAGTAACCAATTACCAGGGGAAAGTAACTATTGTGTTACTTTAAAAAAAAAAAAAAAAAAATGCTGAAATATGTCAGATAACTTGGATGTCCCCAATATTAAATATGTTAAATGAATGAAATGGACACTAAATAAATTATTATTATAAAACATTGTATACTAATCAGCTGTGGGACAATGTGAGAGACACCTATGAGATCCAAAAAATGATTATAAATATTATCAACCTTTTACGGACACCTTGGCAATAGAATCACCATTGGCTAGTAATTTTTTGTTCGTTTATTCACCAGAGTAATATTAAATATCTATAATTTTTTTTTTAAATATCTTAAAGTACATATAGCATCAGTCAGTCAAGAATTAATATATTATATTATTATAATTTAGCATTAAACTTTAGTAATTAGAACTTTAGTAATTAGAATAACCATGCATGAATGCATATTTGTCATGTTGACCAAACTTAAGACTGGTGGTGGTGCTTAAGATATTGTTTATCATTTAGTGTAAAAAAGGAAAAAAAAACTAAAAATAATACTGATAAGATAACAAAACTACTATGAATTCTACTACCAATAACAATATAAAACGCAAGGATTAATGAGCTGCTAGGTTCATATTAATCACGTTGTCTGCGTTCGCTCAAACTGATTTGCTGAAATCAAAACAAGGATGATAATAGGCCAGCCAACGAGATTGTCGTTTGCGCATTAGTTCCGCCTACTACCGGCGTTTGTAAAAGCTGAAGAATTCCAAAGAACCTTTGTTATTTTGACAGGAAAATACAACAAATAAAACTGTTTACATGTAGCGTGTCAACTCTGCATAGTATATAAGACTCTCTCACTCTGTATCTTTCTTTGCGTGTCTGAGAGTCTACAGTTCATCAAATACAGGTAATTTTAATGGCGTTTTAATGGGGGAAACAGTAATTCGTTTGATTACTCGTTACTGAAAAAAATAATGCCGTTAGTAACGCCGTTTATTTATAACACCGTTATTCCCATCACTGACAATCAGCAACAAAAGGGAGCTCATTTCGTTATATGCACACACTGAGAGACTGTTTTTGAGAGTTGTCAGACACGTCAAAACGGTGCTCATAGAGTATTGAACTGAGTTATTTTTGCCGCTTTATAGGCCTTGAACGGTTAAATACACACACTTGTATGTGTCAAAATGCCTGTCTCTGCAAGTATCCTCATAAACACAGTGATTTAAGTGAAAGCAAACAGCTGACAAAGAAAACACGTGTAACGGTGTATTGGATCCGGGCAGCTCTTAAAGTGACAGCAGTCTAATATTCCTGCTGTCTGTCATTCATGTTAATCAAAACAAAAAGAGAGAAAATCTCTCACTGCTCTTGACTAAATCATTCACAGTTATTACTGTAAAATAGGGCTGGGTGATTTTTCAGATTTTATCAATTAATCCAAATTAAATGTTTTGCCGCGATTTTAGTTTTTTTAAATCGAAGATTCGCGATTTTGAATAGAAATATTACCAAACGTTAGAAATAGACTCTTTGACTCTATGCCAATGATAACAGTAAAGATAAAAGAAAGACCCAACACTGTAAAAAAAAAAAAAAAAAAAAAAATGTTGTTTCAACTTAAAAAAGTGTTTGTGTTGCCTTAAAATTTTAAGTTTAGTCAACATTAAATGTTTTTTTTTTTTAAGAATTTTTTTATTGATTTTTTCACAAAATGCAAATCACAATAGACAAAAATGTCAACAAGAATAGGCAAACTAGAGAGAGAAGAGGAAAAAATAAATAAATAAAAAATATTAAAAAAAACACCACTTAAAAGTCCACAATTCGGAAAATTGGCAGAAGTTCTCATTGTACAGAAGTACAGAAGTTTTCGTGAAATCCAAACAGCGTAATACTGGCAATCCCAGGGTCCAAATAATTTATAAATGGTTCCCATACTTTGTAAAAAAAAAAAAAAACATCTGTCTTAGAGTGAATTATACATGTAAGGTATTCCAGTGGTAAAAGTTCCATTAACACTTTTTGCCAGCCCTTCACAGAAGGGGCTTTATCAGAGGCCCACTGCAAAAGAATATTTTTCCGTGCCGAAAAAGTCTTGACATTAAAGAGCCTCCTGTTACCAGATATTACATTACTGTCAGGAAGTCCTAATAACAATGACAAAGGGTTTAAATCCAGATCCAAACTTAAAATCTTCTGCATTTCACGAAGTATGTTACACCAGTAATCCTGAATCAAATGGCATGTCCATAAACGGTGACTAAGAGTGCCAATTTCGGTCTTAAAACAAAAAGGGGAAAAGGAACTGTTGAAAGTATGTCTGCAATTAGGGGATATATGTAATCTGTGTAGTATCTTCAGCTGAATTGCTCTTGCATGGTTACAGACTGATATTTTTTTAGCACACTCCCAGTCATCCCTCATCAATCGGAATTGATAATTGCTTTTCCCACTTTTTCCGAGTATTCTGTAAGTCAGTGCTATTCACAGAACATAAAGTGTTATAGAAAAAGCTAATTGATGTTCGCCCAGTTGTGTGAAAAAGCAGTCGTTCAATTGGAGATATTTCAAAGTTGTCTTTTAAAGTTGTGCTCTTTTGGATGAAATGCCTAATTTGTAAAAATCTGAAAAATTCTGACTTTAATAACTTGTATTTATCTATTATTTGTTGAAATGGCATTAAATTATCAGTAAACAAATCTTGAAGCCTAACAATGCCCTTATCACACCACAGCCTGAAGCCAATATCCATCATTCCTGGTTGGAAATCTGGATTATGTAAGATTGGAGAGAATATAGAGGTAAATTTAGATCTACCCTCCAGGCGTCTAACTAGCCGCCATGCTCTAAGCTTTTTGTTATCCAGTTAGAAATATTTCTCAAATGGGCAGCTAACTGATATGATCTAATATTGGGTAGATCTAAACCCCCTTTAGATCCTGGCAATTGTAAAACTGACATCTTAAGTCAACCATCCATTCAAGTCTTTTAGGACCCTTTTAGAAAACACAACTGGGATCATCTGAATGGGATAAAGCAACCTAGGCAAAATGATATCCTACCCAGCCATGAAAATGGAAGGAAGTTCCAATGATCAAGATCTTGTTTTATTTCCTCAAACAAGAGCGCAAAATTCATTTCATTCACTTTTTATCTGATTAAAAGTTAGGGGTCACAAAGATTCCCAGGTACCTTAATCCTAATCCTGTAGAAGACCATTTAAAGGGAAAGGGAGATATAGTACTTGGCATATCACTTAAGCTACCAAGAGGCATGGCTTCAGACTTACTTAGGTTCATTTTGTATCCAGAAAACAAACTAAACTGAGTAATAATGTTAATGAGAGGAGGTATTGATGACTCGAGTAAAGATAAAAATAACAAAACGTTATCAGCATAAAGACTTATTTTATGCTGTGTAGATCCTATAGCCAAACCTTGAACAGCTGTAGATGATCTGATAGCCTCGGCCAGTGGCTCTAGTGAAGCCGGTTTGAAAGCTGCTGTTCGTTATTTTTACGGAACATTTATAGTTAATAATCTACTGGTGTTGTACCTTTAGTTATTTTGAATTTGAATTACCTTGACTTTTAAGATTTTTTTAAACCATTTTCCTCATATTATTTCTTAACATATAATATGTACAGGACAAGTTTGTACAAGATGAAGTTGTGATTCATGCATCTTAGTGATTTGTACATTTACATCATGTTGACAACTTCACGTGTGGTGCACTTGGAATAGAATTTTCTTTAACTAGAGGGTTAATAAAGAAAAAGGTTACTTGAATCATGGTGTTGTTACATTTTTAAGTTGACTAGTTAAAATTATTAAAAAAAAATTGAGAATCGGTCAAATGTTCTGAAAAATCAAGATATGGGCCATATCGCCCAGCCCTACTGTGAAATAAAATTTCAGTAAAACTTGATTAGCTAGTAGGAAGGTTGTTCCAGGACTAGACAGACTAAACAAGTTAAGTCAAAGAAAACTAAATGGCAAAAAAATCTTTAAAACACCAGTTGTTCTTAAAGTTGAGAACTGAAGGTTGGTAAACAAGTGTTGTTTTGAATTTCCAGTCGCTGAAGTCACTTGAATGTACTTGAATATAGTTCAGTTGTCATAGACCTGTCCTACAAGACACAAAGTGTACAGAGCTCCCCAGACTTAAAGTCCCATCATGTATGAACATGAATGAACAAACCCATAAATTCACTTGAAATATGTGTCTCTTCCACAGACCCGAAGGCTGACGAAAGTGGAGCGGCAGCGTTTCAGTGAAGAGGTGGAGATGCTGAAGTGCCTGCAGCATCCAAACATCGTCCGTTTCTACGATTCCTGGAAGTCCACCATGAAAGGACACAAGTGTATCATCCTCGTGACGGAACTCATGACATCAGGGACGCTGAAGACGTGAGTTCAGTCCGAACACAGTTGTGCAAAATTGCTACAAAAGTGCTTACAGATGGTGTGGCCATTAAGGATGCCAGTACAAAGACAGGAAAGGTTGTCTCTCCTGTAAATGAACAGTTCATTCTGTGTATTCTCACATGAGACACTGAAGCCCAACTGCTTTTTTTCCACCCATTGTCGGAATAATAATGATGCTTTGTCATTTTGCAGACACTTTTATCTAGAGTTGCCAACTGTAGAACGACCGCAGTAATTTGGAAGTGTCTTGCTCAATAAATAATGTAGAATAACTGCAGTTATTTGGAAGTGTCTTGCTCAATAAATAGACTACTGTAGCTTTTTTTTGCCTCACTCATAACCTCTGATGGATTACAGCCCAAATTGTGCTGCCACCAATGTTTAGCCCTGTATGCATATGTTATGAAACACATTTTAAATTCAGTCTAATGTCACTGTTCATTAACAGTGGCTCTGTCCCAAATCGCACCACACGTTGTGACATTATGTTGCACAAATTTGTGTCACAGGTTGCATAGCAGGAGCTCCATAAAATGACAAATAGGAGAATGAAATGAAAGTCCACAGCTCCAAGCCTACAGCTAGTGATCTTTCTAACTGCCTATGTAGTCCAACAAAATATTGCTCTGCATCTTGTTGCTAAGCAAACAGTCCAATTCCCTAATAATGCATTTTAGAATTAGCTTCTTCATGAAGAATACACATGATGTTGTCTTATAATTTAGTAAAAATGCAACTACATTGCTAACCTGTTTCCCTGTAGGTACCTGAAAAGGTTCAAAGAGATGAAGCTGAAGCTTCTCCAGCGTTGGAGTCATCAGATCCTGAAGGGCCTTCACTTCCTGCACACCCGAACCCCTCCTATAATCCACAGAGACCTTAAATGTGACAACATCTTCATTACTGGTCCCACTGGATCTGTTAAGATTGGTGATTTGGGCCTAGCTACTCTCAAGAGTGCCTCATTTGCCAAGAGTGTCATTGGTGAGTTCAAAATCACACAACATTTCAGTTTACATCTTATGGCAACAATTTCTCTTCAAACACTCCTGCAGAACTTTCTTTGACCTTCACACTGTTACTGTAAACAGTGTCCTGAGCTACCTCTACTATGGGCTTACCTTGTTTGTTTACTCTGTCAACTCTATTCATGCCCCGACAAGTGATTGACACAGATTTCTCACCTTGCTTATACACTGTGGTGCTTGTATCACATTAGCTCATTAGCTCTGGGTAAAATCTAATCTGCTCACACTCAGATTAGAAGAGTTCAATGACATGAATAAGTAAAGATTGTGTGAGCTGCATGGGACATCAGGAAAGCACAACCAATAGCTCAAGCTCAAGTTTAGCTTGGATCTCAAATGTACTGTTCATGTGTATGAGAGCACATTTAACATTCAGTCACTTGCTGGGCCAACTAAGGCTCTGGGATCACCATTGTGCCCTTGAGCAAGGCACTTTATACAATGTTGTCCTTGTAATATGTACTGTAAACTATAGAAGCCCATTTCCGCCACTAAATAAAAAATAAAATGGTAAATGTGACTTTTTTTTATCTTGCAATTGTGACTTTTTGTAAAATATAAACTTGCAAATCAGACTTTTATATAAACTTAGAGTTATTAAGTTGGGATATAGACACAGATATAGATAGTCTTTTTATCCCCTCAAAAATGGACATTATAACTCACAATTGTGAGTTTACAGTGGAGGTCAAAAGTTTACATCCACCTTTCAGAATCATTAAAAAAAATATTTTACCAAAAATGCATGCTATTTTTTATTTAGTAATGACCTGAATAAGATATTTCATATACTGTAAAAGATGTTTACATGTAGTCCACAAAAAAATAATAGTTGAATTTATAAAAAAAAAAAAAGACCAGGTTCAAAAGTTTACATCCCCTTGATTCTTAATGATGTGTTGTTAATTGAATGTGTCAATGAGTGTTTTTTTGTTTAGTGATAGTTGTTCATGAGTCCCTTGTTTATCCTGAACAGTTAAACTGCCTGCTGTTCTTAAGAAAAGTCCTTCAGGTCCCACAAATTCTTTGATTTTCCAGCATTTTTGTGTATTTGAACCCTTTCCAACAATGACTCTATGATTTTGAGATCCATCTATTCACACTGAGGACAACTGAGGGACTCATATGCAACTACTACTGAAGGTTCAAATGCTCACTGATGCTCTAGAAGGAAAAACCATGCATTAAGGGCCAGGGGGTGAAAACTTTTGTACAGAATGGAAATGTGTACATTTTTCTTATTTTGCTTAAATATCATATTTTTTCATTTAGTACTGCCTTTCAGATGCTACAGAAAATACTTCCATGTTTCCCAAAAGACAAAATAAGTTTTCACTCCCCGGCTCTTAATGCATCGTGTTTATCTCTGGAGCATCCGTGAGTGTTTGAACCTTCTGTAATAGTTTCATGAGTCCCTCAGTTGTCCTCAGTGTGGATGGATCTCAGAGTCATACAGTCATTGTTGGAAAGTGTTCAAATACACAAAATTTGTGGGACTTGAAGAATTTTTCTGAAGAACAGCACACCGTTTAACTGTTCAGGACAAACAAGGGACTCATAAACGACCATCACTAAACAAACAAACACAGCTGTGAATCATTCAGGTAACAACACAGTGTTAAGGATCAAGCTTATGTAAACTTTTGAACGGGGTCATTTTTAAAAAATTCAAATTATTTTGTCTTGTGGACTATATGTAAACATCTTTCATGTGAAATATATTATTCAGGTCAGTACTAAATAAACAATAACATGCATTTTGTATGATCCCTCTTATTTTGGTAAAATAATTAACATTTTATATGATTCTGAAAGGGGGATGTACATTTTGGACTTCAACTGTATATCTCACAATTCTGAGGAAAAAAGTCAGAATTGCATGAAAAAAGTCAGAATTGTGAGTTCCAAACTCGGATTTGCAGGAAAAAAGTCAGAATTGCGAGTTTATCTTAAATACTCGCCTCCCATAAATTTACTGAAGTAAAGGGAGACTCTTACAAATGCATATTATATAAGGTGGGATGCAAAAAAAAAACTATGTCCATGCCTTTTCAGAGCTAATGTCCTACTGTGTGTCTTCATTAAATCCTGACAGTAGTTTTTTATTGCCAAATGAGGGTTTGCGCTGGCACAAGCTGATAGTAAATCTGGTCCAAAATGTTGCTTTGGATAAAAATGCCTTCTAAATGGCTACTTAATGCTAATTTTTTGGCATTGATCTTTGTTTCCACACAGGAACCCCAGAGTTTATGGCTCCAGAGATGTACGAGGAGAAATATGACGAAGCTGTGGATGTTTATGCCTTTGGCATGTGCATCCTAGAGATGACTACATCAGAGTACCCTTATTCAGAGTGCCAAAACGCTGCGCAAATCTACCGCAAAGTCACCAGTGTAAGTCAATCCTCGCACCTGTATTATAAGCTTGAGAAGAACGTCATGGCCCCAGGCTCCACTTAATATGCTATTTACTGTCAATACAGACTTCATTGTCTTGTCAGGTTGTTTGAAAAGCATCACCTATTTCCTTGTCTGTTTCTCACACATACAGCTTTCATACACTCTTAAGATTCTTTATTGGAATCTGTGGTTCCTTTAACATCCATGGAAACTTTCCATTGTGTGTTCTTTACACTAAGAACTGTTTACTGAAAGGTTCTTTGCGGAACCCAAATTGTTAAAAAAAAAGAAGAAAACCTTTTGGAAGCATTATATTTTAAAATGTTGTTGGCCATTTTGTGAAACCACATTCTGATTGTCTTCGCTCTCAGCTCACTGCTACCCACTTCATTAGCCATCTCTCCTCAAAGGAGCTTCAAGCTTTTACAAGTCTGCTAATGGCCTTTGTGAGGCTCTCGTTAACATTTCTTTGCAACAAGGAGACAATTAGCGCATCTCTCTTGGGCTGTAATTCTGTTTAGAAGATGGCGATCTTGTCTCTCACCCAGATCTCTAATCAACCCTCTGGTTAACCTTGAAGTCCAAGTTGATTTCTGATTACAGTGTTGTGAATGTGTCATTTCATTGTACTTGTGTGCAATGCTTGCTGACCGCAATCTTGGGCGTGCATCGTGTTGCATAGTTATAATCTTTTCCATAAGGGACGACTTTTTTCTCTAGGGGCGTCTCTTTAAGAGTCAAACCAATCGGCATGTTTACGTGAATAATATACAAAGCAGAAACCACACAGTTAAACAGTTCTAGAACAACAGTAGGAGCATTGTTGAATACAGAAGCTTTAAAGGAGATTTATTTTGGTGGGAAAACTGCCTGATTTTCTCTTCCTGAAATCTTAATCAGGTCCATTTATGATGTATTTAATGGCCAACACATGTTGAAGAAACACTTTTCCAATTTGAAGTACTATATAGATGGATGCTATTTCAAAATATGAAGAGATCAGATGCAAAAGGCTCTAAATCCATCTGACCTATTTCTTTAAAATCAGCATTTCTTTCTGGTTACTTTGTATAGATTTCTATGTAAGTACTGGTACTTCTGATTGGGCTGAGGCTGGAATTTAGTGAGTTTGAAGTAAAAGTATTTGATGGACGTATAATATGTCTCAGGAGCATTCACTCACTATCATTATCTCATTTTTGACCGAGATGGCTTTTAGCTGGTTTTGCATCTGAACTCTTCGTATGTTCCTTTAAAAGTGCACTTTGTATTTTTTTTTTTTTTTCACTTGAAGTATTTTATAGCCAAAAGAAAACCATAAAATCTGTTGTATAGAAAAGGCTATTTTATTCACATGACCAGTGCAATAATACTCACTTTATGACAAAATTGGTTGCAGAGTAAATTAATCATTTACATATATTTTAAAAGTTAAGTTTCAATGTTTTGTAAGCACTTTAGTTCCACTGAAATCATGCCTGTCTGATTTTTGCAAGGTCGAACTGACAGACCGAGATAATAAATTGTAGCTTGCTAGCAAAACATAAACACATACACACACACACACACAAATATTACTTTGTGTACCTTTATATATGGTTGCCATCTTAAAATATAGCTTCAAGTAAATATAATTTCAAGTATTATATATGACCCTGGACCATAAAACCAGTCATAATTAGCAGGGGTATATTTGTAGCAATAGCCAACATTACATTGTATGGGTCAAAATTTCAGATTTTTCTTTTATGTCAAAAATCATAAGGATATTAAGTAAAGATCTTCAGGTTTCATGAAGATGTTTTGTAAATTTCCTACTGTAAATCTATCAAAACTCAATTTTTGATTAGTCATTTGCATTGCTAAGAAATTCATCCGGACATCTTTAAAGGCGATTTTCTCAATATTTAGATTTTTTTGCTCCCTCAGATTCCAGATTTTCAAATAGTTGTATCTCAGCCAAATACTGACTGTTTTTGTGGTCCAGGGTCACATTTGGGTTGTTCTTATTCTTTCATAGGCATTAATTAGCATTAGCTGCAATATTTTTACACCTGTTTTGGCCTTTCTTTCTTTTTTCACGCATTCAAGGACATTATATTGTCCTGTCCTGCATCATGGTCTGGTGTTTATGACATTACAGCCATGCAGACTTCAATCAGCACGTCCTTTGCTTGTTTTGTTCCTGTTTTCCCTCACCGATTAGTGTTATGTCAAGGTTAGGCCATATCAGATTCAGCTGATAAGGAAAGGGGAAGGAAAGCGGGAATTAGATGCTTGCAGTCGTTTGTGTGCCTGACATGACAAACAGACATCACCTTTCATCCTGCTGTTCCTGACACAATAGAGAAGGGACTTTGTGGCATGTGTTGCTCTGGCTTTGAAGTTGGCATGCAGAAATTACATGGTTGGTCAGAGAGCACATTTCCGTTTTCCAGAACACTGAACGATAAGGATAGAGAGCGAGACAGTAGCTTTTCCAAAACATAGCGAGCTGCCCATCTAGGCAACATTTTTTAACATCACGGTTGTGCTCCTGACGCAAAAAGATACAAAATCTAAGGTAGTGGCGTACGTATCCGTTGCTGTGAAGGTAATCCCACAAAATGTATATTTGGTATATTTATATATGTTTACATTTATGTATGGAAGCCTGTTTACATCAGTGAATAAAAAAAAAAATAATAAAGGTTTGCGACTTTTTATCTCACTATTCAGACTTTTTTTCTTGCATTTTACTTTACATGTTGCACTTCTGACTTTTTTCTGAGAATTGCATGACACAAACTTGCAATTCTTGTGTTTTTTTCTTGGAATTGTGAGATATAAACTCACAATTTTGATAAAGGAAGTCAGAATTGCGTGATATAAACTCACAATTGCGAGTTATAAAGTCAGAATTGTGAGACATAAACTCACTATTCTGAGAAATAAACTCGCAGTTCTTAGAGTTGTGAGTTTATATCTTGCAATTCTGACTATATAACTCGCAATTGCAAGTTTACATTTCACAATTCTGACTTTTTTCTCAGAATTGAGATATAAACTTGCAGTTCTGAGAAATTAAATCAGAATTGAATGATATAAACTCACAATTGCAACTTGCGACTCAGAATGGTGAGATAAAAATATGCAAATCTGACCTTTTTTAAAATTGAGTGATATAAACTTGCAATTGTGAGTTATAAAGTCAGAATTGTGAGACAAACTCTGAGAAATAAACTCACAATTCTGACTTTATAACTCACAATTGCAAGTTTATATCACGCAATTTTAAAAATCGCAAAATTGCGAGTTTATATCTTTCAGTTCTGACTTTATAACACGCAATCAGTGATACAAACTCGCAATTCCCACTTTTCTTCTCAGAACTGTGAGATATAAACTTGCAATTCTGAGAAATGAATTCAGAATTGTGTGATATAAACTCACAATTGTGAGTTAAAAAGTCAGAATTGCGAGACATAAACTCACAATTCAGACTTTTTTCTCAGGATTGCAAGTTTGTATCTTGCAGTTCTGACTTTATAACACGCAATTGTGAGTTTATATCACTCAATTCTGAGAAAAAAGTCAGAATTGCGAGTTTGTATCACGCAATTCTGAGAAAAAAAGTGAGATAAAAAGTCAAAATAACCTTTTTTTAGGTTATTTTTTATTCAGTGGTGGAAACGGGCTTCCATATTTATCTTTCAGAACTGTATATTTAAATGTTTCTTAAAGAAGTCTCCTATGTTCACCTAAGCTGCATTTACTTAGTGAAAAATACAGGAAAAATTGTATTATTGTGAAATATTATTACAATTTAAAATAACTTTTAAATAAAAAACTTTTCTATTTTGATATATTTTAAAATATAATTTATTCTTGTGATAGTACAGCTGAATTTTCAGCAGACATTACATGAAGTCACATGACCATTCTAATAAATTGTTGTATAAAATTGTAAATTGTTATAAATTGTAATTTTTTGTGAAAATTATGATAATTTTTTTTCAAGATATTCTGATTAATGGAAAGCTCAAAAGAGCAGCATATATTTGAATATATATATATATATATATATATATATATATATATTTTCTGTTACTGGTTGATTTAATGTATCCTTACTGAATAAAAATATTAATTTCTTTAAAATAATGAACGGTAGTTTATGTGCTATAGTGTAAATTTTTTTTTTTTCATTTTAACTTTTTATGGTTACATTAAAAAAAAAAAAAAAAAAAAACGTTAGAGGTTGCAAAGTAAATACATTTTGATTTTCAAGCTACTGTTTGTACAAGTTTACCATGTACAGGCCAAAAATACTGATTTAGACTGATTTTTTTCCTGTGTATGTACTTGTCTGTGTGTATTTTGCATGTGTTATCTTGTACGTCTGCATTTGCATGTCCATTCACATCACCGACTCAAGCCATTCATAAATTACTGAGATTACGACTGTTCATTTTCACACTACACACAGTGGATCAGCTATGCATAGTGTGGACACAAATGATGCAGTGGCCCCTGGCAAGCATGGGAGGGACGCAGAGGAGTTCAGTGGGGCAAAGTGGAGCCCAAAGGAGTTCAAACCATGTGCTTGAGCATCAGCTGATTATTCATATTCAGTCCCAATGGGTCTTTGCACTTCCCTGGGTTAATGAAAATCATCCTCTGTGCTGCCGGGGGCTGAGAGCGTGGGGGTTTGTGATATGGCGGTCATGATCTGTGGAGGAGGCGTTTGACCCTGGCATGTTTATGAGAGCAAGAAAGATGCTGTTGTTTGCAGATAGTTGTGTGTTCTGTTTAGACTGTGAAGAGGTTTAAGCATGTAACAAGCTTTTAAGAGACAGAAAAGTGCATGTTCAACTGTTCCTGGAGCATAGAAAGTTAGAAGGACAGACAACTTTTCAAAGCTGGTTTTTGAAGCACACATCCCAGGTGTCATATTTACTACAGATACTGAGCACTGGAAAAAACAACAGGCTTCTCTAAGCCATGCGTTTCTATTTGTGTATACTTGTTTTGGGCGATGTGCAAATACCACAAAACACATGCGTTTTGTGGAGGATTGAGGTTGAGCTTCAATATTCAGAGCCTTAAGTGCAGAACTTGTTCTCTAACAAACAAAATCCCCAACATCAGTGTGTTTGTTTTTCAGATAGGGCCGGCCGGGTGGGCCCTCGAGCGCAACTTTATGAACCGCGGTCCCTGCACTTAAAATTCTTCTGTTGTTATGCCACAGGTTTTTCTTGGTATTCTAGGATTGCCATGGCAACACAGTCTCTCATTTAGTTCTTAACCTGTCATTCTTACTAACCGCTAAAAGTCATTTTGTACGGTTGAAAAAGAAATTTGAACCACCTGTGACTGATTTCTGAAATATAAGAGCCTTCGAAAGGTTTTTTTTTGACAATTCAAACTCATAAAAAAATTTATAATTTTAGTTCGGGTTAATGATTGATATTTTAGATAGAAATCAGACCCCCTAAAGTGTGCAGTGGGTTTAGTGAGGGGGAATTGAGAATAAATGAGGGAAATTCACATGAGAGGAGGCAATGACTCCATTGTGATATGACTGGATATCACTGGTTATGATCAGCTATGATTGGTTCATGCGATAAATCCCGCCTCTTGTGTTCATGTGCGTTTGGCGTTTGCAAATCAGTCTGAATGAACAATATAATGCTGTTAATGGGAAGACTCATTTAAAAAGTAAGTAAACAACTCACACACTTAGATATAACCACTTTGTTATGTCAAAACAAGATTTAAAATGGCCTGAAAATATGATCTGTGGGAGTTTTTAGTGAGTAGTCAACTTGGTGAAAAAAAGTAAGTCTCCACGTCTTTGACCAATATTTATAGAACTTTAATGATCCGAAAAAAAATTCAAAAATAGTTAAAAGTTAACTATTAAAAAGAATAGTTAACATAAGTTCACAAATTAAAGGTATTGATTAAATTGTTACTGTCTTGAGTTATTTTGTAATAAATGTAAATTGCTTAAAAACACTAACTTAATGAGATTCATACTTGGCTATTAATTACATTGTTAATGTAAAATTATAAAATAGAATTGTTTTTTCTGATAGTGTAAGTAATGTTTACTTGACCAAGAAAATGTGACTTGGATATTTGATTAGAAAGACAGACAGACAGAAAGAAAGAAAGAAAGAAAGAAAAAAGAATGAAAGAGAAAAAGATAGGAAGATAGAAAGAAATAAAAAGAAAGACAGAAAGAGAAAAAGAAAGAAAGAAAGAAAGAAAGAATGAAAGAGACAAAAGAAAGGAAGAAAGAAAGAAAATGAAAAAGAGAGAAAGAAAGAAAGAAAGAAAAATGAAAGAAAAAGAAAGGGAGAATGAAAAAGAAGGAAAAAGAATGAAAGAGAAAAAGAAAGAAAGGGAAGAATGAAATAAAAAAAGAAAAAGACAAAAAGAAAGAAGGAAAGAAAAAGAAAGAGACAAAAAAAGAAAGAAAGAGAAAGAAAGAAGAAAAAAAAAAGAAAGGAAGGAAGAAAGAAAAAAGAAAGAATAAAAGAGAAAAAAGAAAGAAAGAATGAAAAAGAAAAAGAAAGGAAGATAGAAAGAAAGAAAGAAAGAAAGAAAGAGAGAAAATGAAAGAAAATACTTTGAGAAGTTAGGATATAAATAAGGAGATTTTACAGTATACTCTTAATTTTAGGTTGGTCTGTGATGTTCTGTTTATATAAAGTAAGTTTCAATTGTTCCAGTAATGCAATGCTGTTGTTGTCACAGCTCCAGCTAATTAAGTGTAATACAATTACTCTCTCCTCAACGTGAATCTGGGTCCTGCATTGCCATGGGGACAGATCTGTTCTCGCGAGGTTGCGGAGGCGTTGAGGACCAAACTTGCTAATGTGCATGTTGTTGGGAGGGCAAAACATTGTGCACCACCTCTGCATATCAGATGTGCTATAATTAGCCCATCACTATGAAGACTGTCTCCTCATCTGCCTACACATAAACATAGATAAACCTTTGATTAAATGTCAATGGAATATAAAGCTTTTCTAAGGAAGCAGTGCACCTGATTGTATAAGTATTAAGATTTGTCTTTCTCACTTGTGTATGGTCATCAGTGTATCCACAGCAGAGAAACAGACAGAGAGAATTCAAACTGAACCAGACGTCAATTATCTGTTAGTCTCTGTGGAGCCAGTGATGTCACTGAAGCGTGTGTTCTTACCACATTAGCTCAACTGATGAGCATGGCACTACACTCTAAAAATGCTGGGTTAAAAACTGCCCAACTTGGGTTATTTGGCAACCCAGCACTGGGTAAATATTGGACAGAACAGATGTTGGGTTATTTTGACCCAGCTAGTTGGGTTAAATGTTTTTACCAAACATGCTGGGTTATTTTATTTAAGTCAACTATTGTTTAAAAATTGTTAAAATGCTGGCTTAAAATGGACTGGAACTTGTAAAAAACACACAGAATTACTAGAGGCAACAGCAATGATCAAAAGATGAACATTTATTATTAAGCAAGAACACATGGACAAAATACAAGACAAATTTAATTTATTTGGGTGAATACAGCATAGCTTACAATATTACATACAACAAGCATTTTAGAGATAAAAAATGTAACATTTAAAAGTAGCATCTCAATTTTTGTGTATTCAACCGTTCTCTGTAATCGTTTTTTACCAAAATAGCGCTAATTCTCGTGCCGGTGTGTCACAGAAATCTGTTCCCGTGAAGGGCTGCTGTTCACCGTGGTAACTGTGAACTTCAGACCGTGTCCTTGCGTTTCACTCGTAGCTGAAAGATGTCATGACTGACTCCAAAACCTGCCCATAAACAAACAGTGCTGACATTAGAGAACATATTTTAACATCTAATTAAATTAAACTCAGTACTATAACGAATAAAATCCATTTATTTTATGCAAGGCAAAAAGTGTTTCCATCCTGCGAAACAACTGCTGCTGACGCAGCTGACTGATAGCTCGTCCTTATGTTGCGTTGAGTAAAATAATACAATTTACAGCACAGTTAAGACTTTATAAATTAAATAAAATGTATACAAACCTTTATTTCACTGAAGAGCGTCGCTGAAAACCACTCTCTCCTGTAGAGGACTCAAAAAGCCCGCACTCTGACTCTAACTCAGCAGCTGGGTTGTTTCGTTTGGAGATGAACCGCGTAACCCAGCGGCTGGGTAGAAAAAAATAACCCAGCGTTAAAAATGACCCAGCAACTTAGCTACAGAAAAACTACCCAGCACCTGGGTAAAAATCTTAAAAAATAACCCATTAAAATGACCCAACAAGTTGAACCCAGCATTTGGGCTAAAAAATAAAATAAAACCGCACCTGGGTAAAAAATCTTAAAAATAACCCAATAAATGTCTCAACAAGTTGAACCCAGCATTTGGGTTAAAAAAATAACCCAGCACCTGGGTACAAATTTTAAAAATAACCCAATAAAATGACCCAATGGGCTGAACCCAGCATTTGGGGTAAAAATAACCCAGCACCTATGTAAAAAAAAAAAAATATATATATATATATATATATTAAAAATAACCCAATAAAATGACCCAACAAGTTGAATCCAACATTTGGGTTAAAAAATAACCCAGCACCTGTGTACAAATATTAAAAATGACCCAATGGGCTAAACCCAGCATTTGGGTTAAAAAAATAGCCCAGGATTTTTTTAGAGTGTAGCAACACCAGTTACAGGTTCGATTCCTAGATAGCACAGTGTACTGTACTAAACAAAGTGATGAAGTAGCTTGAATCAGCAGGTAACAAACCTGTGACTTTCTATCTTTTATGAAACAAAAGAAGAACAGTTTCAACTGTTTTATCCATGAAATGGAAATCAGTGGTGTCAAAATATTGTTTAGGACCCTAATTTTTAATTATATAGATAAAAAAATAAGGCATTTTCCAAAATATTTTCTTTGAGTTTAAAAAAAAAGAAAAAAAAAAAGAAAAAAGTGAATGGTCAGTAAATGGTGAGTAAATGATGACAGAAATTTTGGGTGAACTGTCCCTTTAACTGTAAGAACATCATGGCAGCTTAAACTGTTCTGACAGCTGGTTTCATAAAATAACACTGCTTTCATGTTTACAGCTAACACATGATGTATTTACCGAAACATGTAACCTTGCTATTTTCTGTATTTCCAATTCACCCCCTGCTGCTTACCTGTTAAACACACAGCGGAGATGAAAAGCCTTTCCATCAAGCACGAGGTCTGCGCCGGCAAGATGACTGTGGTCACTTAACTGAGACGCAGAGAAAATTTACCCTGCCTTTGTACTAAATTCAAAAGCTTTCAGGTTGATTTATGGCCTTCGTGTGAGCGTAAATCCTATAATGAATCTTGCCTGTAAAATTAACAAAGATCTAGTAAAGCTAATCAACCTAATTACAGTTCTCATGAAAGAACATTTAGACGTAAACTACTTTGCCTTTTAATGCTTGGTTTCTGCGGACGCATTAGTTGGGTGGTATGCTCATGTTAATATAGGCCTATGGTATGCGTACAATAATGATTTGGAGTTCAGCACAGTTTGTTTGTGAAGCTTCCAGTTTGGTACATAAACAAGTGGCATGTTTACGTTGACAGCTAGAAAGGTTGGCATATCTGTCTGCAGTCCTTGGGGAAAAGGTCATTTTATATCCACGGTGATGTTTTCGTACTAAGAGTATGAAAAGTGTTTTGTCGGCACCAGGGCACCTACATCCTTTCGGGTAGGAAGCGTTCAATCACTTTTGGTATGTGCGCTGGTATTTCCGCTTTCACTTTTGAAATCAATCACATTCAGCAGGGAGGGGAGAAGAGGGCAAGAGGGGCGCAGTAACTTGTATGAGGGGCAAGGCCCGCGAATGCCTCCTCCGGCTCTGGCCCTGCCTGGCAGAAAATCCTAATGCTCAGCGTTTGCTCTTTGATCGCTCGTTAGCTCATAAGACTTGGAATTTTGTGTGAAGTTTCCTAAAAGTACCAGGTGTTTAACCAAAAAAAATTCCTCATTGGGAAAAAAGCTCAAGTGAGACTGACATAGTAAGAGCTATGACGTGAATGGGTAGAATTTAATTACAAAAAGATTCATTCAGCATTGGCTAATGCAGTAACTAACGTGAACTAACAAGACCTTTACAGCATTTATTGTTCATTTTGGTTAAAGGGCACCTATTATGAAACAAAATCCACTTTTACATGGTGTTTGGACATAAATGTGTATTGGCAGTGTGCGAACACAACCACCCTACAATGCACAGAGCTCAGCACGAGCTGTGTTTGGCTCCCCATATGTATGGCTGAACAGTGGTTCTCTCGCTCTGTCATGTTGCTTCTACCAATCTCGATCTCGATTTAATATCAATTCATATGTATATACTGTACATATAGGGGGATAAAAATGTTTTGTTAAATGCCTGTTTTAGCACCATTTTAAACTTGGGTTAAATTCAGTATTTGCATGCATTCATTGTATGTTCTTACACAAGTATCATTTAAAAAAGGATGTAAGTTATTAACTTTTTAAATTTCACATTTAAAAAACCTAGTGTTTAATCATGTCGAAATATTCAACCTTACAAATAAGTAAGCAGGTATAACCTGCAAATATTTTAGATACATGTTTATGTATCTACATACAGGTACCTAGTGGGTATACCATGGCATTGCAAATGAAAATGATGTTGTATTTCCCATCACTCTCCAGAATAAAATTATACTGTAAATGTCATCCACGTAATAATCAATGCATAATATGCTGTAATATTTACTAAAAATTGCTGCCTGTATAGTGAAGCTGTCGTCCATCCTACTTAAACTCATTCAAATGTATTGTCAACGCTGGTTTGTTTGAAGAGTTCAATGAACCACGTGACCGCGTGGCGGCTACATCAAAGCTTGATGTTAATGCTGCGGTCACGCCATATCGTAATTACCGTAATTTCGAGATGACAACATGTGACGTTCTACTCGGGGCTGTTCACGTCCTCAGACTCGGAATTATGCTTTTCTATGGCAAAACTATCAACGCCTAAACAGAGCCTACGTTGGTCAGATGGTACAACGGTCATGTGGTACAAATTGTAGCTCTCAGAAGACTCCCAGTTCACAAGTTGTAATTACGAGCTCTACGAGGACATGAACGCTTTTTACAAGTTGGAATCTTGTAATTACGGGATTTCCGATATGGCGTGAACGCACCTTAACTGAAGCGCTACATTTTACGATTTAACGCCACATTAAGTGCGCCAAAACGGTATTTATTGTTTGAATTTAGTAAAACTTACAAAATTTGAAAGCTGAGACTTTGTTTCATATCGCAAGCGGGGTTGCCAATTTGGCGTGAGATTTACATGAGCAGAGTGAGAGCGTGAAAGCGTGTGTCTCACGCCAAATGCGTGAGAGTTGGCAACCCTGATATCACACGGGCAGCACGGGTGTTGATTTTGTCCCGATCTATCACAAGCTTAAACGTGATTTTATACAACAGTTCAGTAAATATGAAGTTGATATTGTGTTATATTTTAAACACAATATTATGTGTTTTTGCTCAATTTTGCAGAAAACATTACCTTTGAAGCCATAGCAGAATTGTTGCACGTCTCCGAGCAACACAGCGGTGTTTAGTTTCTGAATGAATCCGCGTTTTGAACGAACTTGTAAAGCAATAAAACAAAACCTAATTCATAAAGAGAGCCATTTACTTCATTCCTGAACGAATCAACCGTTTGAACGAATCGAAGACATTTACCGCCACCTACTGGCAGATTTAGTTTTTTATTTAGAGTATCATTTCATTAAAAAACAAAATAAATAAAAATAAATAAACAATAATAATAATAATAATAAATAAAAAATTAAGATGAATAAAAATAAAATTAAAGTGAAAAAAATAATTCTGTCATTATTTACTCACCCTCATGTCGTTTCAAACCTTTCTTTTGCGGAACATGAACATGTTTCGGTTACCAGTGACTTTCATCGCATGAACAAATAATGCTGAGATGTTTATTGAATTATCTTCTGTTCCATAGTTTATGTTTTATGTTAATGTTTATGTATAATAAATTCTATTTTCCTAAAGCTACTTTGTAATGTCTGTTTGATGCTTTAGACAGCAAATGACTTTAAATTATCTTTTGGGAGTAATTTCTCAGCCAAATTTGATGTGCGATTAATTAGATTAATTAATCGAAACATCATGTAATTAATTAGATTAAAAATTTTAATCGACTGACAGCCCTAATTAATACGTTATCAACTAAATTTATAAATTAACATGAATGTATTATGAACAAACATGAATTAACACTCAACAATAGTGTTTATAAATGAACATTAACTTTGATTAATAAAACCATTTTGATCATCGTAACACAATTAAGTAACATTAACGTTAATGTGTTCAAATTGAACCTCATCGTGAAATGTTTAGCATAGCTCAGATAATTTGATCTTGGTCAAAACTCGGTCAGAATTCATAATGACATTTCATTTAGATAATCTGTTGAGATCTCTAGCGTAGGCATGCAATTACGTTTTTAAGGTTTCCACTTTTTACAGAAAGTTTAGAAATCACAACGGTTATTGACAGCAGACTTTGTATGTGGAGATGAAATCTGGTTTCAAGCCACCAGCGCGTAATTGCTGCCGCTCTTTCAGCTGGATGTAATGTTGGGCTTCTTGCGTAAAAGTGAGGTAATGATCACTCCTTAAGGCACTGGCAAGGAAGAAGAAACATAGAGAAGATGCTGAGGAGAAATTAAACTATTTTTATTTATTTGCTGGTTTTAGCTGGTTTACACGTGTTTCTAACTGGTCTCTTAGGCTGGTCTTAGGACCATCTTAGCTAATAATTACCCCAATCCCTTCTAAAATCAGTAAACCAGACCAGCTTGAATAGGCTAAGAGGCCTAATGCTGGTGTAGGTGTTTTTTTTTCACAGAAGGGAGAGGAAAAAACACTGATTAACGGTGTGTGAAACAAACATAAATGAGCATTTGGTTCTTTAGTTCATGGTCTCAAGGGGTCTCCTCAAAAGACTGATGTCATCAAGAGGCGCCTGACCAGTGAAAAATCATTCCTGCTAATCTCTTCCAACTGCCTCCTGAAGCCCCATTGAAAGCCTATGAGATCAGTTTTGCCCAGTGGCTCGGACAGAAGCGTTTTTTAGGGGTGAGAACTTCAGGCCGTCCCACCCCCTTTACACTGAATTGCACCTCTGTTTTGTATTTTCTGTTTTCCTTTCCATCTCAACCTTTCAATGGGCCTATTATCTGAACAAGCAATACCAAAGCGTTCCTGGTTACGTCAACAAGTTCCTCTCTGTATTTTCTGGGCAGCTCAGAACATTGAGGTTGCCACAAATATGTTCTGTCCAACAGCAGCATGGATCTTGTCCATGCTTTTGCAATGAACGTATGGCACCGGGCCTGGCTGGAAGAATACTGAAGTTACGCCATAGTTTTCCTCTATGAGGATTTCAGGCCAAGAACAGTATTGTAAGTGATGATGTGAAGGATTTGAAAGCATTTATGGCATTTTCTACAGTTATGGAATATAACTATTTATGGCATATTGTGTGCTTAAGTTTTCAGTATCATCATTTACCTTGAATCAGTGGGTATACTGCTGCAAAATGTCCTCAGCATCACAAATTTGTGGTTTTCACCTCATCTGTTTTACAGTGTGGGTTCGGCTGCCTCAGAATTAGAGCTTGATTTAATTTTGCTTTTCCACTTAACAGAGGAGATGGACTGTGAAAAGAGCATTTCCTTGAATTCCAGAATTGGATTTCTTATCATCTAAATGAAAAGAAGTGACGTTTTTTCTAGATGAACAGTAATTTTATAGAATGACTGTACATTGCAGTTCTTTTATCAATCGTTTTTCTTTGAAATCCATTATGGACTTAATCAAAGTGTTCTTTGTAGTAATTTTTATATGTTATGTCCAAATGTGGAAACATGTCCTCACAAGGCTTGTAAAATCCAGTTGAGTGTGGAAACAGGCATCCAAACCATATTCCACAAAGCTTGTCTTGTGTGATCGATGTTTTTCCACAATATGGCGTCTGTTCCCTGTTATTAGATGGCCAACAGATAATACTGATAACATGGTCTGTTTAGCCCAGAAGGACTAAACGTACTACTGATGTGATGTGTTCTGTTGACTAAATATGTGCTGTATAAACACAAATGTTTGCAGTTTTACATGGCCAATCTCTTAAAGAGCCTGGTTTCTTCTTGTTTATAATTTAAAATATTTATTTATTTACATTTTTTGCGAAAGTTTGGGAACCCCTTGCAGAATCTGTGAAAATGTAAATAATTTTAACAAAATAAGAGAGATCATACCAAATGCATGTTATTTTTAATTTAGTACTGTCCTGAGTAAGATATTTTACATAAAAGATGTTTACATATAGTCCACAAGACCAAAAAATAGCTGAAATTATTAAAATAACCCCTTTCAAAAGTTTGGGAACTCTTGGTTCTTAATACTGTGTGTGGTTACCTGGATGATCTACGACTGTTTTTTTTTGTTTGTTTGTTTTCTGATGTTGTTCATGAGTCCCTTATTTGTTAAACTGAGCACTGTTCTTCAGAAAAATCCAGGTCCTGCAGATTTTTCAGTTTTCCAGCATCTTTTGCATATTTGAACGCTTTCCAGCAGCGACTGTATGATTTTGAGATCCATCTTTTCACAATGAAGACAATTGAAGGACTCAGACACAACTATTAAAAAAGGTTCAAACATTCACTGATGCTCCAGAAGGAACATGATGCATTAAGAGCCAGGAGGTGAAAACTTTTGAACAGGATGAAGATGTCCAAATTTTTCTTATTTAATGGACAGTTAAGAGGACAGTACAAAATCTAACATAACATGCATTTTGTATGATCTTTCTTATTTTGTTAAACTTATTCACATTTTCACAGGGAACCCTACAAGGGGTTCCCAATCTTTCGCATTAAAACCGTACATCAGATGCCATCAATTAGGTTTGCAGTAGTTTTTGATAGCTTCCTTTCTGTTAGCTCCCCTTTAAAGAAATGTTTTGGATTCATTTCAAATTAAAGGGATGTTCACCCAAAAATGAATATTCTTTCATTAATTACTCACCCTCATGTCGTTCCAAAATCACAAGACCTTCGTTCATCTTCACAACACAAATTAAGATTTTTGTTGAAATCCAAGAGCTTTCTGACCCTGCATAGGCAGCAACGCAACTGAAACGTTCAAGGCCCAGAAAGGTAGTAAGGACATTGTTAAAATAGTCCATGTGACATCAGTACTTTTTGTGCACAAAGAAAACAAAATAAAGGGCCTTAAACGTGGGAGCTGCGTTGCTGTCTGTGAAGGGTCAGAAAGCTTTGGATTTCATTAAAAAATATCTTCATTTGTGTTCTGAAGATGAAAGGTCTTACGGGTTTGGAACGACACAAGAGTGAGTAATTAATGACAGAAGTTTCAGTTTTGGGTGAACTATCCCTTTAAGCTCTTTTAACAGCATCCTATAGACGTCTATTAGTTATAAGTAGTAGAATTTATAAGCAGTACTAAATACAATTTTTAATTGTTTTTGGAAACTAAGGGACTGTTTGTATTATATTCATTATTGTTTTTGCTGTTATTATTGGCTAACCACTATTCATGTGATGTGAGTAAAAAATGTCCCTGCCAAGTTGTTTTAGAGATTAGCTTAGGTCTATATAGCCATCATGAAGCCAAACAGAAGCTTCAAAAACAATGAAACGCTGAAGGTCAAACCAGCAAGCATTGTCTGTAACATAGTTACGTTTGCACACACACAGCTTTGTCTTTAGGGTGTGAATCATTCAACTGGATTCCAAAACATTTTTGCAAATGATTCAGTACATAATTTGATTCCTTCTGTTTACCAACAATGCAGATCGGTATTTTTTTTAAAATACATTTATAAGATTCTTGCTCTAATGTCTTTTAGGCAAGTTAAAGAAGTGCAGACTGTATTGCACCAATTGACCCTTTGCAAAAATCTGCCCTCCTAAGTTACCGTTGCTATGTCCCAGTAACACACTACATATCATGTTCTCATGCAGTGAAAAATACATTGCAGAACAAAGAGGAAATTGACAACACGCCGACAGACAAGACAGAGCAGGTTACTTCTGGTATGAAACAAGGTCTCAGCTTTAAAATGTAGTTTTTTAAAGAAATTTTAGTTTTGTGCCTCAATCAATCGACACATGAACTGATCGTCTTTTCGAAAAAACATGAATGAACATCAGAATGTATTTTATTTAAACCGCAAAAAGACATCAGTACACACTATTTTTCAAGTTTAAGACCACCGAAATTAATTTGCTCTCCTGTCTGATTTGTTTGTTGGACAGAATGGCACATTCAGCGTTATGATTGGTCAGTCAATCAAGCTGTTTGCGACAGGTCAATTAATTAATGCTTTTGCATATTAAGTTATGGGCCAACACAACTTATTCATAATTTAAATGTAAAATTGTATTTTAAGATTTATGCACATGTTAAATGAAAATTCAATACATCTGATCCATGCAGTGTATACAATTTCTAATTTTACCATGTTTGTGGAACCAAATATTGTCAAAATATAAGGCGCATGCTATGCAATTCTGTTTTTGACCGAATGAAATACCAGTAAATATTGTATCTGTAAATATTTTAAATATGATATGTAACACCCTCATTTGAGTCCCTAGAAATGTAACACTATGTAAATAGCATCAGTATGTACACACAACATCACATTCACACTAGTTGTGTTTACAGTTTGGAGAGTACTGTGCTCTTCAAACAGGATTTCTGCCCTTTTCACCTCTGACCTGGTCCGGCCTGGTCTACTAATCTCTTAATGCAACTAAGTGTAACATTTGTGCTAAATATGCAGAGACCTCTTACAGCGCCTTGTGTTTTGTGTGAAGATGGGTGGATGTTTTTTTTTCTTTGTCAGTCGGCCTTCTTGACAAACGTACACACGCAAAATAGTTTTTCCCATTATAGTCTTGACTCCCCTCCTGATTTGTTTTCCCACCCATGCCGTCCATCAAAGTAATTGACACCTATGACATTTCCATTTTCTGAAGTGAATTTTCTATTCCTTTACCTTTCCTCTCCCCCTCCTCTCTTTTTCAGGGCATGAAGCCAGACAGTTTTTACAAAGTGAAAGTGCCTGAACTGAAAGAGATCATTGAGGGATGCATCCGCATGAACAAAGACGAAAGGTAACTATAATGTCTACAAGGTCGTTCAACAAACAGAACATCTGTAACCAAAGAACAGCAAAGGCGTGTATTTGCACCAGCAGTCGTCGTCATGTTTTAACACCTGCCAGACGGGTTTTTAGTGTGTGCACATTTAAACAACAATACACCAGATTCTTGTCCCTTTGACATTTAAACAACTCCTCAGAGAGCCCTGCACGCCACTATTTTTGTTACCCAGCTGCACTGGTTGATATTTCTGTTTCGCCCTACATTGATCAGGTGACATGGTTACAGAATCAACAGCGTCAAAGATGCCGATATGAACACTTTAGATTTTGTAGTGGTACAAGGACATAAACTTTCTCCTTTGAGTTGTTTGTCATGACCTCTGTGATGTCAGAGTGTTAAAAAGAGAGGGAGTTACGGTTAGGGTTACTGTCACATTCCTCCCCGTCTTTTTAGCTCCCAGCTAATGTCACAAACACAGTATATATATATATATATCTGCTTGGGTTTATTTTTGGTTGTGCACTTCTAAGGCAGCTTTATGACCATCATGGAACCTATAGAACCCAATTTGGAACACTCTACTTTGGCTGCTACACAAATAGCACAACACATGACTCATAATAGAGTTTAGCATTAGCATGTTGCTAAGCTAACAGCATGGCACTCTAACATAAAAAATACACACAGCTGTGTGTTAATTATTAGCAATTCTCTTGCTAATACAAGACAATAGAAACCATCAAAGAAATTCTAATGGTTTCCACAACAAAACATTACAAGCCATCAACTTTTAATCATTAAAACTATTAAAAAATGGTTTTCTGCCATGTGTTTTGGGACATATTCCATTCCACCGTTAGAAGGTGACTAGTTACCAGTAGAAACCCACAGTGCCCATTACAGTTTCCTTTAAAACCAATACCAAAAAAGACCTATTATAACCAGTAAAACCATTACAAACTTTGTGATGGTGTCATTGTTTTTTTTCAGCAGGGTTTTTAGACCCACAAGTCATGCTAACTCTATAGGCAGATCACTAGGTTTTGAAAAACTTTGTGTAGACTTTTTGCAAACATGAGTTTTGGCTTTTCCCCCCACTTTTATACTAAAAAAGTAACCAACAGTTTCCATCAGTAACCAGCCTGTTCTCCTCTTGAAATCACTCAATCACACCACTTTTGTTCTACCCAAAATATCCTCTTAATCCTGTAATCAATTTAAAATAACACATTTCTGCCTGGATAATGGTCCATTTAATGTCATCCAGCCATTATGTAAAGCGTTAGGTCAATAGCCACTGGTAATGACTCACTCCATCCAGCAGCAGCAGGTAATTCTGATGATTAATAGTGTTGATTTAATTAACTCCAGTTTTTGTGGATGAATGTTCTTACTCACAGTTACATTAAGATCTCAAAGTGCGTGCCTGACAGTCTGTCTCCCATAAGATGTGAGAGCTTATTATGCTAGGATTTCACTTTTTTTATTGGTTGCATGTTTCACAAAGACACTGTAGTCTTAGCAACAAGGAAATCTGGTTGCAAATTGGCTTAGAAGATTGGGAAAATAATTAGCATTGATTAAAAGCAATAGCTCATGTAAACAGCATTCATCAGAAACTAGCTTAAAATAGCTAGTTTAGTATAGTCATTCATATTCATCACTTGAATGTGGCTTGTGAAGAAAAAAATATTTGGTTAAAATAGTGGAAAGAAGCTTTTTTTGCAGCTAGATGGTATATTTAAAACTTCTACCAGCAGGGGCTAAAAAGTTATCAAGGCCAAAAGTGAGGCACATCTCCGACAAACGGTGATTTCACGTCGAGTTAGGGTTGCCAGGTTTATACAACAAAACCCACCCAATTGCTTTTCAAAACTAGCCCAATCGCATTTTGGGGAGGGGGGCACCATTAAAAATTGCATTCTGGGGTGTAAAATACATGTTTTTTTTGTCGGGGTTCAGCAAACTTGGCATCACTGCATCGAGTGCCAAACAACTGATCGCCTTCTGCCAATTCACACCTGCCGAAAACAATGCATTTTTCCTTAGATATGTATCTTGTATATGTGATCCCAGACCACAAAACCAGTCTAAAGTAGCACAGGTATATTTGTAGCAATAGCCAACAATACATTGTATGGGTCAAAATTATAGATTTTTTATGCCAAAAATCATTAGGATATAAGTAAAGGTCATGTTCCATGAAGATATTTTGTAAATTTCCTACCATAAATATATCAAAACTTAATTTTTGATTAGTAATACGCATTGCTACGAACTACATTTGGACAACTTTAAAGGCTGTTTTCTCAATATTTAGATTTTTTTGCACCCTCAGATTCCAGATATTCAAATAGTTGTATCTTGGCCAAATATTGTCCTATCATAACAATATCCTAACCATACATCAATGGAAAGCTTATTTATTCAGCTTTCCAAAACTTTCAGTTGACCCTTATGACTGGTTTTGTGGTCCAGGGTCACATATGTATTTAACATTGTCCACTGCTCAACAGCATTAAATTAAGATAAATAGAGTTTGGTTCTACACCAGAAACACAAACTATCTATAATGCCTACAAGAATACATCTTAAAATATAATTGGAGGTACAATTAGCATCAAGTTGCACTTGAAAATGAGTGTGATCATTGAGTGCTTGTAATAACTTCCCATTGTGATCTAAATTTGATTTTGATTCTATAATAGGCAGACATGCACTCTTTGTGTTTTATATTGGATTTCTCCTTACACCTGCTTATTACCTGTCATAAACATACTTTAATGTTATAAAAATACCATGAGCTGCATAAAAATCATACAGAAAATATATCGTCATAATCATATCTATTTGCTCTCGTATCTCGTGTGCTTTTCCATGCCGTGAATGGTCACGTCTGGTGTGAATAGCTCCATATGGATCTATTGTTTCGATCCAAAAGCATCATCGCGCCAAACATTCATGCCAAATTTTCACGTTCATCGTGAAAAGCCCTTTAAACAGCCAAACCTTGAACTCCTTTTGTAAAACCCAGAAGGAAGTATATGATCTTATGCATTTTCTTGTTTAGGTACACTATCCAGGACCTGTTAGAGCACACCTTCTTCCAGGAGAACAATGGTGTCCGTGTCGAATTGGCTGAGGAGGATGACATGGTGAAGTCTGGCCTTAAACTCTGGCTTCGAATGGATGACACCAAGAAGCTCCATGGCAAATATAAGGACAACAACGCCATTGAGTTCCTTTTTGAACTCTACAAGGACGTCCCGGAAGAAGTGGCTCAGGAGATGGTGAGATCGAAAATCTTGATTTTCCATTTTTGTTGTAATTTCTGTGGCATTACTGAACAGATCAGCAAAGATAATGACTAATCCATGTCTTTCAGGTTGTTCTTGGCTTCGTCTGTGAGGCAGACTATAAACTGGTGGCCAAAGCCATCCGTGATCGCGTCACTGCCATTAAACGCCAACGAGAGAAGCTCCGCCGACAGGCCGAAGAGGCGCAGAGCCGGCGACAAGAGGAGGTGATTGAGGAGGAACCCGAACCTAGTCTTGAAGCCGAACCTTCAGTTTCAAACCCACCTACTCCTAAGCCTCCTGTAGAGACGCCCGTATCCACCACTACTCAAACTCCGCCCACTGTCACAGTGTCAGGACCCGTTTCCCTCCCTGCGAACGAATCTCTGGACTCTGGCTTCAATGCCAGCTTTGCCACCGAACCCGAGGAGCCAGATGCGGACCAGCGGCAGCATTTCAACATACGTCACGCCAGCTACTCATCAGCGACATGTACGTTTGTGTACTCTTCTATATATTAAAGTTGGCATAAAATAGAAATTCACCCTTTCCCAGGGGTGTCCAAACCTGCTCCTGGCGGTCCACTATCCTGCAAAGTTCAGCTCCAATTTCAAATAAACACACCTGAACCAGCTAATAAAGGTTTTTAGGATTACTAAACAGGTGTGTTGGGGCAAGTTGGAGCTAAACTCTGCAAGAATGTGGGCCCTCCAGTAGCAGGACTGGACAGCCCTACCTCATCTATTTTCTAAATGCATGTTACAGATGTTATTGTGAACAATTCATCAATGCATATGCATATTTTTTAATGTCGTAACTGAATCTTGCACTCTCGAGTTCATCCACTTTTGAGTGCCCACATTTCAAAATTCAATTAACAACCAATACATAGAACCAAGTCCCATCCACATTTCATTTCTTTTTCTTTTTTAATAATCCGTTATACTCAGATGTCACAATACTGAAGAACGTGCTGATTAAGGCAATTACATTTGTGGTAACATTTTCAGTCTCTCAGTCTGTGTGATAAGTTTTCTAAAATCCTATCTGTTGATCTTTATTTATTGCTGAATGCCTTTTTTGACTTCTTCAAACATGTTTTTCATGACCAAATGACCTTTGAAACCAACATGATTTACTTGTTAGTGGATAAAAAGTTGCTACATTGTACAGTATGTTGGCATACTTTCATTACTGAACCATTTGCATGTACAGAATGTTTACTAACTTCCATGGCAATTTAAATGGGTAAGTTTTGAAAAACTAACATCTTTAGATGCAAGTCCACGCTTTTAAATTGGGGCAAAATGATTTGAAACAGCATTTGACTGTTTTAAATTCAAAGAAGAAAAAAGAAATGGGCAGTTTGTTTGTCAGTCGTTTCCATTTCGTACATGTTTTCAGTCTGGTGTTTATTTAATCCTGTACTCACAGTCTGGCTCCAATTTGTTGCCGTGGAATCATCATTTTATTTTAGATTTACACAAAACACTACCATTCAAAAGTGTGGGGTCAGCAAGATTTTCTTTCAAAGGAATTAATTCTTTTATTCAGCAAGGATGCATTGAATTGATCAAAGGTGACAGTAAAGACATTTATAATATTATAAAAGATTTATATTTCAAATAAATGCTGTTTTGAATATTTCTATTCATTAAAGAATCCTGAAAAAATGTCATGTTTTCCACAAAAAATGTAAAGCAGTACAGCTGTTTTCAACATTAATAATAATAAGAACTGTTTCCTAAGCACCAAAACAGTATAATTGAATGATTTAAATGTAATTAAAATCATAAAACAATCATTTAAAGTTAACAAATAAATGCAGCCTTGGTGAGCAAAAGAGACCTCTTTCTGGCAATCTTACTGACATGAATGGTAGTGTATATTACATCCATGAAAGTCGTTATATAACCTGTGGCCAGTTGCATAAACTGCTTAGACTAGCCTTAAAGGGATAGTTCACCTAAAAATGAAAATTCTGTCATTAGTTCCTCAATCTCATGTCATTCCAAACCTGTAAGACCTTCATTCATCTTCAGAACACAAATTAAGATATTTTTGATGAAATCCGAAAGCTATCTGACCCTGCATAGACAGCAACACAGCTACCACGTTTAAAGACGTCATCGGATGTCCATTTTCCACAAGTTGATATGATTCTTTAGGGTCTTAATGAAAAGTCTATAACATGCTTTGGTTAAAATTTCTCAATGGTAGTGTAAGTAACACCTTTTTTACCTTGCCAAAATCAGCTCTGCAAAAATCATCCCGAGGTTGCTTTAAATGTTAATGAGCTCTGCTCGCCTCGCCCCTCTCTTCTCTCTGTGGAGTGATAAGCCTGTTTACTTTAGCCGCATTTAGCCACGTTTAGCCGCTAAACTTGCTAACTAGCGCGTTATTAGGAAAGGCGATCGCAAAGATTATTAAAAAAAACCCCTTATACTCACTTCTGCTGATTTTTAGGTAAACTATCCCTTTAAAAAGTTGTTTATCTATTTTTTTTCTTAAAAACTGAAAAGTAAAAACTGGTCAAAATATTTGTTAAGACACATCTTAACATAGTGACTGTGTTTATGCAACTAACCCCTGCTTCCTTGCTAGGGCAAGCATGACATCTTTATGCACTTTAGCATTATCTGTAAGCTGCACACTAACAAACTACTTTCTTCTTGTTTGGTTCCCATGGCAGCTGACTGTGAGACGGATGGATATCTCAGCTCCTCCGGGCTTCAGGAACCATCAGAAGTTCGAGTTCCTGTGGCAAATCAGTCCTCCACAGCTCCACAACCAACCAGTGGAGGCCCTCAAGTGGAAACCCCACCCACTGAAGCCCCACCCACTGAAGCTGCTTCCACCCCAGCTGCAGTGATCCCAGCTCTCCGTTTCCCCTCGGTAGGTTACCAGCAACCCAAAAGTGACAATAAAGGCATTTATAATGTTACAAAAGATATTTGTTTCAAATAAATGCTGTTCTTTTGAACTTTCTATTCATCAGATAATCCTGATAAAAATGATGATGGTTTTCACAAAAAAGCAGCATAACTGTTTTTAACATTGATAATAACACAATTTTTTTTTCTTGGGCACTAAATCAGCATATTCGAATGATTTCTGAAGGATCATGTGACACTGAAGACTGGAGTAATGATACCTCATTTGAGTCTCAATTTGCATTGCTAATCATTTTCCTTTGCCTCCCACAGAGCATAGCAGTGTCTCAAAACACAGAGAGGGCCCAATCAGGAAATGCCAGTGGTTTCTCCTCTCCTGTCGACAGGTAGGCTGAATTCTAATTAACAGCCATACACAGTGCTCACTGCTCCCTACACACTAAACATAGGATATCTGTCTAAAAATATTCACTTATCCCTAGTTCAGCTAACAATGAAAATTACCCCATGATTTACTCACTCTCAAGCCATCCTAGATATATATGACTTTCTTCTTTCAGACGAATACAATCAGAGTTGTATTCAAAAATTCCAAGCGTCCAAGCTTTTTAATGGCAGTGAATGGGTGTTAAGATTTTAAAGTGCAGTAAAGTGCATCCATCCATCGTAAAAGTGCTCCACACAGCTCCAGTGGGTTAATAAAGGCCTCGTGAAGTGAATCGATGCGTTTTTGTAAGAAAAATATCTATATTCAAGACTTTTTTTAAATGGTAATCTCTAGATTCTACTAACTGTCGTACATGCGTTCACGAGAGAGTGGCGTTTCAGCGGATGACGTAGGAGGTTGCTTTACAAATGCTTATTTTGTACTTCTGATTTGTGACTGGTATTTTTTTTTGCCATCTTTTACGTGCTTCCATCTTCGTCACTGCGTTCACCTTCGTCCTACGTCATCCGCTGGAACGCTACTCTCTCATGAACGCGAGTACGACAGCTAGCGAAAGCTAGAGATTACAGTTTATAAAGTTAAAAATATTGATTTTTTTTTTTTTTTTACACAGATGCATTGATTTGCTTCAGAAGGCCTTTATTAACCCTCAAAGTGTGGAGCACTTTTTATGATGGATAGACAGTTTTTTGTGCTTTAAAATTTCAACAGCCATTTACTGCCATTATAAAGCTTGGAAGAGCCAAGATATTTTTTTATATAACTCCGATTGTATTCGTCTGAGAGAAGAAAGCCATATACACCTAGGATGGCTCAAGTGTGAGTAAATCAGAGGGTAATTTTTATTTTTTGTGTGAGCTATCCCTTTAAATGCCTTGCAACGTCACCAACCTGGTCTTAACCTGTTAAGCTATGAACAGAGAATCAGTCCTATACAAGACTGTCATTTAAATAAAACCTCCCCCACTGTGTGTGTGGATGTGGCTTTTGTTTTGACGTCAAGAAAATGTGGATGTGATCCCAGCTATGAGAGCTGTAATCTTACTCACCAACTGACCAACACTGTGCCACGTTTACCCATGGTGCCTGTAGAGCTTCAGTGGAGAGCAGTTCTGTTTTTGTTTGACTCATACATAGACACACACACACACATACACTGCACACAGCCTAGTTTTAAGTGCATTAATGGTAATGATTTAGCTCAGGGGAGCAATTTACTATGAAGGCCATTTCTGTAAGAAACCAGCAAAGGTAGCATATGGTCAAGTGGGTACACAAGGACACTGTTGCATTTTACTCAGTTAGCTCAACCTGATTTAGAAGATCTGTCGTAAATTACTTGGCCTTTATGTGCTAATGGTAAATTGTTCAAAGAAACATTCTGTGAAGTCAAGTTCTGTGAAATTCAGGAAGTCAGAATGTCACCATGTGTTTTATATCCTTCCTCTCGGAACAGCTACGCTTCTGATGTCACCTCTGGTTTGAGTGACGGAAACGAGGGTCTTTCGGAGAGAGGCGGGAAAGGTCAGAGCAAACGCACCGGAACCAAGCTGCTCAGGAAGAGAGCTCGCTCACGGCTACGCATCACTGGGGTGACTCATCTGTCAATTAGCTAGCCTTAATTAACTGTCCATACGCAGTTCCTAACCTTACACTATGCTAATACAGAGTCGGAAAATGTGTGTTGGCTCAAAAAATGGGTAGCTGCTTTCAAAATCAGTTGCCTTTTTGTGATACACTCACAGATTAATGCTCTCGAATCATTCCCTACCTGTGTCTTTCTTCATGCAGTTGTCAGATAAAGTGGATCGGGTTGTGGAGTGTCAACTACAGACCCATAACAGCAAGATGGTGACATTTAAGTTTGATCTGGATGGAGACAATCCAGAAGACATTGCTGCAGTAATGGTGAGCTAGCAACACACTCAAACAAAAAAAAAAATCTCTACAGAATTGGTGCAAACTGCTGTCCCACAACTAAAAAACACATTTAAAGAGCATTCAAATCTTAGATTTTTTTTTACTAAGATCCTTCCATTATCTTTTGAAACCCACAATGATATTTAAAATATTAGTAAACTTAATATATTTTAAATCATCATTTTCAGTTGGGAGACAGCTGTCCTGAACCTTAACCCCTAAATTTCAATTTATGAAAACGATATTGAAATAATTTTTGTTTTTTTTTTCTCATTGTTGCTTTTAAAAGCATCTTTTTGATTCTTTTAAAAACTGATCTTTTATATTTTATTTGTAAATTCTGAAACTTCTGGGGAAAAAAAGCATATTTTTCATGTCACTACCGAAACAGTGTATGTTTTAGTCCATTGGCTGAGACTGATTTTAACTACACCCATACATTTATGATCAGGAAATATTCCTGTTTCCCCCTCTCTCATAGCTACAAGGTGTGAGTAGATATGTCCCATCATTTTGAGGTAAATGTGTTCAAAAGTCTGAAAAATTTGTGTGTAATTTTAAGGAATGTCACTACCGAACACTTTTGGGTGTATATATTTTTGATAGTGACAAAAGAGAACACATAATCCTCATATTTAGGGGAATTAAACAAAATTTTACTACGAATATGCAAATGTTTGGTATTTTAGTATGTTTTGGTATGCAAGGTAAAATTCTGTGATGTGGTGTTGGGCATGTTACTTTAAAAAAGTTATTAGTTATAGTTACTAGTTAATTCTCACAAATAGTAACTGAGTATGTTATCTCATTTGAAACTGCAAAGTCTACTTTTATTTGTGTATAGTCAAAATAACAACGAAACAATGTGCTTTGGTAAAGAAAATAAACAGGGTGCGCTCTCTGCCATTTTGGTCTCTGTCACTTCTCTTCACAGACACGTAAATAAAACAACCTGAATCTCAGTGAATGCCTCATAGACATGAGAAATTTATGTATAGAAAGCTTGAGAAATGTCTACTTTTAAATAAAGTCACGTCTAAAACAAATATTCTCTGGTAAAGTAATCCGTGTGATACCAACGCGAGCTCCGTTCTTTCCTATCTAAACTTATTATTAGTAATGTAATCACGCCCACGAGTGGCTCCGCTTTTCAAATGGTAAACATTCACGTGAGACGCGCGGACATGTAGGTAAACAACAACTTCACCTCTGTAAACAAATGTCAGTATTCATCAAGTTCATCTCGGCTACTTTTCGTTTCTGGAAAAAAACGCACTGAGAGGACTAAGCCAGAATTTACCTTAGAAGAAGAACGCAACACGACGCGATGCACAGCTTTGCAGGTCCTATGGCTGAGAGAGAGCCTACTCTGATGAAACCGCTTTAGTGAGCTCAATTATAGTAACGCCGCATTTTATTGTCAGTTACGGTAACGGCGTTGTAACAGGGTTGATTACTCGTTACTGAAAAAAGTAATGCTGTTAGTAACACCGTTTATTTATAACGCCGTTATTCCCATCACTGCTCACTACCAAAACATTACTGTGCTGTCACGACCGAAACATGGGATGTTTTGTCAAAAATAAAGTGTAATGAATTATCAGCTAAGATGTCATGGTAGTTTTTTGTTCAACGCATATTCAAAATAATAAAGTCCACTTCTAAAACAAAGATTCACATATAATGTACTCACCCCCTTGTCATCCAAGATGTTCATGTCTTTCTTTCTTCAGTCGTAAAGAAATTATGTTTTTTGAGGAAGAAATTTTATTTTTCTCCATATAATGGACTGATATGGTGCCACAATTTTGAACTTCCAAAATGCAGTTTAAATGCGGCTTTAAATGATCCCAAATGCGGTTGTAAACGATCCCAGCCAAAAAAGAAGGGTCTTATCTAGCGTAACGTTCGGTTATTTTCATAAAAATAATACAATTTATATACTATTTAAAAAAAAACTCCCATCTCATGTTCTTCTTCAACTTCGAAATCGTCCTATATCACTGTTTTACCTTTTTTGTTAAGGGTGTTTGATCTTTTTTGCATGTTCACTTTGCAAAGACTGGGTCGGTACTTTTGCAGTGATGTAGGTGATGCAGTAATTTGTGAAGTTGAGGGAGAAAATACGATTAGAGTTTTTTGACATACCCTTACTGTCTTCAACCAGAATACATAGAGTTCAACGAGAGCAAGGCAAGATGAGCGTTTGACATTAAAAGTATTCAAATTGTATTTTTCTAATGAAAATAACCAATTGTTTCGCTAGATAAGACCCTCTTCCTCGGCTGGGATTGTTTACAACTGCATTTAGGATCATTTGAAGCTGCATTTAAACTGCATTTTGGAAGTTCAAAATTGGGGCACCATATCAGTCCATTATATGGAGGAAAATGCTGAAATGTTTTCCTCAAAAAACATAATTTCTTTACAACTGAAGAAAGAAAGACATGAACATCTTGGATGACAAGGGGGTGAGTAAATTATATGTGAATCTTTGTTTTGGAAGTGGACTTCTCCTTTAACTTTGAAATCAGTATGATCAACTTTTAGCCTTTTACAAAGACAAATTGGATTCAAAATATAACAAAAATCATAAATTACAATTGAAATGTTGTTAAAAATGCAATTGTTAATGATTTACCTCTGATAAAATTTTAATAAAAAAGCAAAAAAAAAAAAAAATTTACAATGTAGATGTAAGCAAAATCTTAATAGGCCAATATAACCCTTTTAAATAAATTATGTTTTACTGTGTTTCGGTAGTGACAAATTTGGGGAGAGGACAAAAATTCTAAAACTTCCTGAAAATGCAATATGAGAATTAACTGCACAATTACTCGGATATTATACAATTTGCATACATACAAATGTTTTGGAAAAAGACATTTTTTTCCAAGACGTTTCCACCAATTCTGTAGAATGGCCCATATATAAAATTAAATGAAATAAAAATAAATAAAATTAAATATTAGTATATAAAATGAATCATGGAATGAAATGAAAAGTCTAAAATTATATTAAATGAAAATAGAATAGAAAATAAATTGCAACAAAACAATAAACATACAGTACAATCAAATATCAGTATTCTATATACTGTAATCTCTTTTAAAGGAAAATGTAAAACGTTACAATTGCCCTCAGTCTCCACTGTACTCCACTAAATGCCTGTAAACTCAAAGTTATGGAGGTCAAAGTGGACACAAGGACAGAGATAAGGCGGCACTCCTTGTGAGAACTGCATTATACCGTGAGAAGTGTTGATGGTTCAGCTTCTGTGTTTGCACAAACTCTGCAACCTCAAACCTGCAGTGGAAAATCTATGCACCATTTCTCTCATCTGTTCATCTAAAACATTTTGTACTGTTGCATCTTCAATTACCAGCAGAAAACCAGTTCTTATGTGACCATTGTGACCTGTCAGCTATTTTGACATATTTTTAGCCTACAGGAGAAAAAACTGGTTTGTGACTCATCACATTCTCAATAAGTGCTAAAAATCACTGGAGTATTTGTAGTTATGGTGTCACTGCTATAGTGAGTTTCTGTGGAAGCATAGCTTTTTTCTGTATTGATATGAGGCACAAAAAATATGGAAATCTGGGGTGCGTGCGGTTTTAGTGGAGATACTGAAAATAACTTTAATTTGCTGCTTTCTTTGGCTTCTTTGTGTTAGCTGTGACTAAAACTTGTTTTGATCAGCCTGTCCATGGCCTTAAGACTGGTTTTAAGAGTCTTAAATATAAACGGTAGTGTTTTCCTTCGCTACATTATGAGTACATGTCTTTGTTCACTGCTCTGTATCCCTGCTCAATATTAAATTCCAGTAGCTTTGAAGGAGACCTTTGAACGTATTAGGAAAGTCTGCTCAAAAGAACACGCAAGAGGACTCAAAATTACATCAACCCAATTAACTTATCTGTCTCTTTTCACCCCTTTTAGGTACATAATGAGTTTATCCTACCTGGGGAGAGAGAGGGATTCATCCATCGCATGAGAGACATCATCCGGCGGGCGGAGGCCCTGATGAGGAGAGAGCCTTTGGAACCACTCGGCCCTAGAGACGACGCTCATCTGCCTTATCTGAGCGGAGTCGGCACACTGTCTGCCTCGCAGGTGTGTATGCACTGTTTTCGAAATGTTATAAGAATTTTAAAATGTTGGTAACACTTTACAGTAAGGTTCATTAGTTAACATGAACTACAGCATTTATTAATCATAGTTAATGTTAATTTAAGCAAAACAACTTGTGTTTGTTAACATTAGTTAATGCTCTGTGAACTAACAGTGCATTTGCCAATTTGCACAATGGACTTCTGGTAGTCGCTGAATTGCATTTCATTGCTGAGTACCTGTACTGTGCAATGACAATAAAACTATATCTACCCATCTATTTATATGAGCTTTTCTTTTTATGCGTGTGTCTGGCGATGGCTTGGAATTCAGTCGTGGGGTTTTATATGTGGCATTTTAACTGCGCGATTTTATATGCTGTGCTTCAGAAATCCAATCTTCTGATGTCATCAGATGGGACAACAATTAATGATTGTAATAAGAGAACTTAGTCATTAATATTGAACAGTCATTAATAAGAAAAGCCTCTACAACAATGTGACTGTAGACTTTATTCATGCTTGTGTGACAGTCTTACCTTTTCTAACACGTGTTTCTAACTTTGTCACTTTTGTAGATGTGATGTTAATGCCAACATGTGCTCTGTTTTTCCCCACAGCCTAATCTCCACACGCAGGGTCTCGCTCGCACACACTCCTCCTCTTCGTTGCCAGGTAACAGACAAACACACACACAGAACACTTAAACACTTGTGCACACAAACGCTGATCATATAAAGTATGTGTAAAGTCTTGCAGTCGATATTACAAACAAATGCTCAATGTGCCTTCATTAATATCTAAAAATGTTTTCTGTAAGGTAAAGAAAATTGAACTTGCTCAATATAATCATAAAACTGCACATCATGATATGAACCTGCTGGTGTATGTCCTTCAGATTACGCTGCTGCCAGTATAGGGCCAGTGACCCGAGGTTCCTCGCCTACACTGAGCGCCGACTTTTACGTTGATCCTGATGCCGTTCCACCCGTCCGGCCCCTGCGTTCACAATCTTTCCACACTACAGGTACACACAATAAACCACTTTCTTCTTTCTTGAATTTATGTAAATTAAGAGCCGGGGGGTGAAAACTTTTGGAATTTGAAGATCAAGGTAAATTTAACTTATTTTTACCTCTGGGGAACATGTAAGTATCTTCTATAGCTTCTGAAGAGCAGTACTAAATAAAAATATGATATTTATTTGATATTTAGGCAAGATAAGAAAAATGTACACATTCTCATTCTGTTCAAAAGTTTTCACCCCCTGGCTCTTAATGCATCGTTTATCTTTCTGGAGCATCAGTGAGCATTTGAACCTTCTGTAATAGTTGCATATGAGTCCCTCAGTTGTCCTCAGTGTGAAAAGATGGATCTCAAAATCATACAGTCATTGATGGAAAGGGTTCAAATACACAAAAATGCTGAAAAACCAAAGAATTTGTGGGACCTGAAGGATTTTTCTGAAGAACAGCACACCGTTTAACTGTTCAGGACAAACAAGGGACTCATGAACAACTATCACTAAACAAAAAAACACAGCTGTGAATCATTCAGGTAACAACACGGTATTAAGAATCAAGTGTATGTAAACTTTTGAACAATTTGTTAAATTATTATTTTCTATTGTGGCCTACATGTAGACATCTTTTATGTGAAATATCTTCAGGTCAGTCTAAATAAAAAAAATACCATACGTTTTGTATGATCCCTCGTATTTTGGTAAAATAATTAACATTTTGCAGATTAAACAAGGTGTATGTAAACTTTTGACTTTAACTGTACGACTGTACAAATGGTAACTTATCTACACTGAACTGAAAGAACTTAAAAGCATAGCTACAAACTTGTTACACCATGTAGATTCAATCAGATTTACTGAAAAGAAAGCAGGTTTTGTGCCCGTCAAAGCGAGCAACTTGGATCAAGCCCAGCAGATGTCTTTTATCTTCAAACAGTGGGTCATTATTGTTTTATTGTTTAATTTTATTAAATTAAAGCTTGTATTGCAAAATATTGTGTGGATAAACAACTTCATAGTCCATTTTAAGTGTGTTTTCTACTTTTGCACAACCTCAGGTGTCTCAACATACAGTACATCACCGTATTGACTAATCAGATTTACATAAAATGTTTAGAAGAACATTCAGACGATTTACATTTTTATATCACCACCAAACTTCCAATATCAGAACCGATCGTCTTTGGTCTCTCCGGGTAATGAGCGATATGTTCTGTCACACAGACACTCAGTACAGTCCAGACCTCTTGGGGACGTTTGGTGTACAAGGGGCGTCATAATGAACATTCTCTCTGTGCTCTTTCATCTTGTTTCTTTCACTCGTGCCATTGTTAGCAAGAGCACTTTTTCATGCCTATTTCTCTCTCTGCACACCATTAGCTGTGAGGCTACGGGAACAAACTCGATACCTTGTGTATCCCACTCTGCAACTGGCTTTCTAAACACCCATCCCCATGGAGACCAAGCTTTGACGCCAGTGTCATTGTTGACGTATCTCGGGATTTGCTTTTGACACCTGCTGCTTCGAAATGAACAAGTAGATTTCATTACCTGAGAGAACAAACTACACATATGTCACAGCCTGTGCACACTATAAAAGCTCTATTTTTAGATGACCAGTTTTTTCTTGTCTTGAAAGATACATAATCATTGCGCCAATAGGAAGTAGAGTTTGATAAATGTTCCAGTGTGGTTAGCTCCTCAGGAGTGAGGTCACATTCCGATTTGTGGCTTTGTTTTTATGCCCAAGTGATGTTAATGGAGCGTTGTCAGGAGTCAAGCACACCAATGACAGGTCAGAGTACATCAGAGAGTCTTATTTTAATAAATGAATTCTCAATTGAAAATTATGACATAAGACGGTGACAGAGCACTTAGACGGTGACCGAAGGTTTTCCACAAGAGTTTCTGATTGAACAAGTAACCACACTTAGAGCTCATTTACTCAAGGGAGAGTCCCTGTGGAACATCCTGGAATTTAAGACATAAAGGGTAACGGGTCATGTCTTGTTCTTTGTAGGACTTGAACCCACAACTGCTTTCTGGTCCTAAGTTTTAGTCACAATGCCACATGCCACTTCTTACAGTTACATAAATGGCCACACTGACTGTTGACGACAGTTGAGAAGAGTTGAGCAGGAATGCCAAATAGCTATGAACACTACAACAGTGTATTGAGATTAACCCAGTGTCTCTCTTTCTTCCCATTTCCATTTCTTTCAGGTTCCTCCCAGACCTACCAGTCTTCTACGCCCAACTACGCGCAGTACTCCCACCCCGACGTTCTGCCACATCTCCTGCCAAACCAGATGTCCGCCATGCCCCCTCAGCTCCCCAAACCGCCTTACGTTCACAACACCCACTTCACCTACCCCTACCAAATGGATCACGCCTCCCTTAAGAGTCCCCTCAACCCAAGTCCGCTCACCCGCGTCCCCAGCAACCCAAACTTTTTTTCCTCGTCTTCATCCTCTTCTGTTGTTTCACCAGTTCAGCAGTCCATCGAGATGCCGCCTCAAGGTGAAAACAACACTTTGCCACTTCCAGTTGCCCCTCCACCTGGTCCGCAAGCTCCAGGCATGTGGCCACCGCCGTCCCAGCAGCCTCTTATTTCACTGGCCAATGTTCTTTCTCTAGCTATGAACTTTGCACAGTCCTTTATACCCCCTGGATCCA
Organism: Cirrhinus mrigala; assembly: GCA_036247105.1. NCBI lineage: Eukaryota > Metazoa > Chordata > Actinopteri > Cypriniformes > Cyprinidae > Cirrhinus > Cirrhinus mrigala. The sequence continues at coordinate 27,774,991 of CM070009.1, forward strand.
TCCCTCAAGGTTTCCATCCACAAATGACCCCTCAACCAGGGTACGGCCCTATGTATCCGGCTCAGCATGCGAGTATGAGCAACCCTGATTCTCCATACCACCAGGGGGCACAGAGCGGACAGTATATGGATATGTACCAATATCCTGATGCTCATATGCAGATTCCAGCACCAGTACCTGAACCTCAAGAAGGGGGTCAAACAGCATCTCCACCAGTAGTCCCTCTTAGGGAGGTGAGAATCCCTGAGATTAAACAGCCCATTCCCACAAACCCAAGCTCTTCTCCAGGGTCCAGATGCAGCCCACTGGCGGAGAGCCAGTCTAACCCTATTGGGCAGCTCAGAGAGCGGGCAGACAGTTCAGCATCAAGCTCCCGCACCCCATCCAGCACAAGCTCACCAGCGTCCTCCACATCCCCAAGCCCGCAAAACACTGTAAGTGTTCAAAATAACACATACAAAACAGCTTTTAACTTCAAGGGGTAGTTCAAAAATGGAAATTCTGGGTAAATTCTTAGTTACACTCATATCAAACATAGCAAAACTATTTTTAGGACTGTATGAATTATGTTTTTTTTTTTTTTTCTCCCTCATATTCAGTTTTATTTTTATCTAATTCTTTGTTTTCCATTAATTTTCTAGATTCCATTTTAATGGTTTCATTAAATTTTAATAATTAAAAGCATCTCTAATTATTGAAAGTGAATTTATTATTATTACTTTATTTATTTATTTCAGAAATACTGTGTTGTGTATTTACATTTTCTGGTAAATAAATTTTAGTAAACAATTTTGTAAATATTCCTTAAAAAAAATGTTTAAGTTGTAGCACTATCTTTACATTAAGTCATATATTTCTGTCACAGTTTTTTCAAGTTAAACCGAACTTTTATTTTGACGGGGTTGCTTTACTTTATGACAATACTTTTTTTTTTTCAAAAGAAACGTTAAAATGATCATGAAGTGACTCTCAGAGCAGTTCTACAGATTTATGTTTCTGTTTATATACTCATATATTGCGCGCTTCAGTATGTGTAGTAAACGAAACCAAGTGTCTGCGCCATTCATTCACACAGAGACTTGCAGAACATGCAGAATTTAAATTTTTGTGGCTTAATATTCACAGACACTAGTCCATGTCATGTTTTGATTTAAGTGTACTACCCTATTTTTGATTTATTCATCCTAAATTTGGCAAATTCTGTTACATTCCATCTTATACAGTAAATTCTGTTTTTTTTTGACTGGATTCCACGATTCAATTTGCGTTTTTTGCATCGCGCAAATCATAAAGCCCTACAAAAATCACATTACAGTTGGAATATGTATGTTTAGGTTGTTTTTTGAGTATTATTATAAAATTTCTCAATTTGTCTTCCACTCAAGAAAGTAATTTGTTCAAGTTCGGAATGACATGCAGGTAATAAAACAAGGATAAACGTTTCCTTTTTGGGGGTGTCTCTCACTTTAAAGACTTCTAAAGCCAAACCCGTTCTTCTAATGATGTGTCCCATTTAAACAAAGACATGCATCACCGCAAGAACGTCTTTTAAGTGTTTCTGTCAATGTAAATATGAGGGTATGCAATTAAGTGGAGCATTGCTCTCAGACGTCTTTGTGAGCTTTCTTAGACAAACCTGTTCTGAGCATGTACAGTATTTGACATGGGTGTTGTCTGTTATTACATGTCTCAAAGCATGTAGAATGAAGGACGTCTGGGGTTGACAGTTTTATTAATGTTTTTCAACCTGTTTTAGGTGTCTTCACCTGTCCCAAGGTCCTCCCCTACTCTGTCCATGTCTCTGGCAGTGTCTGAAACGAATTCCATCGCAGCCAAATCTAGACTCTCACCAATATCTGAAGGTGAGTTGCACTCTTTCCATCTGCCACACACACGTACACACACACCCATAAATACTACACACCCTTCTTGTACACAAAGACACACAAGTACATGAAGGCCACACAGCCAGGTAAGAATAACATTTTCCGGTTGTGTATCCAAGGGCTAAAATGAAAATACAAAGCTGCCATCTATTGACTGAAAGAGCTTATTGCATACTAAGCACATTGTACAGTTAGTTTTTATATGGTTACGTTTTTTAATCATCACTCATATTTTGTTTGGAAATTGAAAAAAAAAAAAATCATTTTTTGATTGTTTTACCGTTATACCATGTTCACTGCCTACACTTTGTGTCCACAGAGAAAAAGTCTATTGTCACAGTGGGACGGTTCCAGGTCAGTCCAAGCAAGGATATCCCCATCCCAACCCCCAGCCCGACCCCCAGCCTGACGCCAACTCCCACCCCTACAGCTACGCCCACATCCACATCCATATCGACCCAAACATGCTCTATTACAGTCTCCCAGGCCATGCCCCTTGCACACAACAGCCAATCAGACAGCAGCACAGACATACAGGCAGAATCAGAAAGCAGTCCCAGCTCTCTGAATGAATCACCACCACTTATCCAAACACCTAGTGAGGCTTTGTGCAGCTCAGACAGCGCACCCTTGTGGACTGGAGAACCTAAAACCCCAAACAGAAAAGTTGTAGAACCAGACGAGGGAGGTGGAGGTGAGGAAGGGGAGGAGGTGGAGGAGGAGACAGAAAGGAGGCGGAGGAGGATAAGTGTGAGTTTGCTGGAAAGTTCAGCCGGGAGTCCTCAGTTCAATCTAAATCAGCCGTGGATGAGCTACACACGCAGCACGTCTTACGCTAGCAGCGACGAGACAGAAAGTGAAGACGAGGGAATGTATGAGGAGCTACAGGAACTCAGAGAGAGGTGAGCCTGTAGTATGTTTTGTGGGTTGCTTGAGGTACCATTCCTGCAAATCCCTGTACATTTTATGAAGCGCTTCAATTTTAGCAGTGTGCCTAAGCATCAAACCTGTTATAAGCAGCTACTGTAACTCTTATAATTCAGACACAACCAGTGTCCATTATATATATAATCCTAAATGTTTTTGGACCTAACATGTCCAGACATGTTCAGTGATGTGAAAAGTTTAAATTATGCTGTCTTCAGGTGTGGAAAGATCTGATGACATAGTGCAAAAATATAGAAAATCAGAAAAGAACTTTCACAGACTGTATCTTTCAAATGAGCTCTACTAGGTTATTTGCTACCTGAAGTTTTAAAACCACTGCCTTGTTGTTGACTTCCTGTCATTTTCCCTCTTTCTCAGACATGTGGCAGAGGTTCAGGCTCTCCAGGCCTCTCAAAAGCAAGAGATCGAGGAACTCTACAAACGAATGGGTAAAGTGCCCCCTCCGGGAATCGTGTCTCCGGCGGCCATGCTGTCCAGCCGCCAACGTCGCCTGTCTAAAAGCGGAGGGTACCCCAGTTCTCGTCGAAATAGCCTGCAGAGACTGGACATACTGCCCCCTACAGGTACCATAAGAGAAGTTACAAAGATTTTACTGCTTTAAAAAAAATATTTCAACTTGGAAATGCATTCACAACCTATTTTGTACTGAAACAAGGAAAATTGCTAGGTAGGGACTTAACTGTATCCATTGGGAATTGATTGGATCATGAAAAGTGGGTGCTACATGTTACAAGTTATTGACGAGGTTAAAAAATAAGAGGGCTTTGATGTCGGCTACAAAGAACGGTCATTTCAGAAGTTACATTTGAATAGATATTACAAACAAAGAACACACAACATATCAGCGTCATGTTAGTTATCCAGTATAAATAATATTTTTAATTTGTTTTTCTATAATGGTATCATCATCAGCAGATATTTATGGAAACCCATTTCTGCCACTGAATAAAAAAAAAAGCTATTTGTGACTTTTAATCTTGCAATTCTGACTTTTTTTCTCAAAATTGCATGATACAAACTTACAGTTCTTACTTTTTTCTCAGAATTGTGATACAAACTCAATTCTGACTTTTTTTCTCAAAATTGCATGATACAAACTTACAGTTCTTACTTTTTTCTCAGAATTGTGATACAAACTCAATTCTGACTTTTTTTCTTAAAATTGCATCATACGAACTCAAAACTTTTTGCTTTTGTCTGAGAATTGCATGATACAATTTTTTCTTTTTTTTCAAAATTGCATGATAAAAACAATTCTGTCATCTTTTTCAGAATTGTGTGATACAATCTCAAAATTCGTACTTTTTCCTCAGAAATGCATGATACAAACTTACAATTCTTTTTCCTCAGAATTGATTAAAAACTCACAATTCACTTTTTTTTTTTTTAAATTGCGTGATACACTCACAATTCTAACTTTTTCTCAGAATTGCATGATACAAACTCACAGTTCTTACTTTTTTCTTAAAATTGCGTGATACACTCACAATTCTAACTTTTTCTCAGAATTGCATGATACAAACTCACAGTTCTTACTTTTTTCTTAAAATTGCATGATACAAACTCACAATTCTGCCTTTTTCTCATGATTGTGAGATCTAAACTTGCAATTCTGACTTAATAACACACAATTGCAACTTGTTAAGTGAGAATTGTGAGATATAAACTCATTATTTTGAAAAAAAGTATCAGTCTTTTTCCCCCCTCAGAATTGGACACTCCCAATTGAGTTTGTCTTGCAATTCTGGCATTATTTCCCACAATTCTGACTTTACAACTCATACTTGCAAGTTTGTATCATGCAATTCGAGATGTAAACTTGCAACTGCAAGAAAAAAAGTCAGAATCGCGAGATAAAATTACCTTTTAGTTTTTTATTCAGTGGGTTAGCCCAGAAATGGTCCATACGTATTAGACTTTTTTTACTGGCCAACTTTTTTATGCCTATTTTAATATTTAGTTCATCATCTAGCACTCACTTAAAGGGATAGAAATATATATTGTGGCCCTTTAAGAACACTAAGTCTTTAAGTTGCTGTGTGCAAAAAGTACAACTTTTATATTGTTTTATTTATTTTGTTAATGTTACTTTTATAATGTACCTTTGTATAACAAAGTAATATAGATTTATAATAACAGCCATTCATCGGTTATAGATTACAGCTTAAATGGCAGCACATATAACTCAAAATATAATTTCCTCAAACACACATTCAGGTATCATGCGTAAGAACTCAGTGAGCGGCAGCAGCAGTGGGTCACAGGAAAGGACCAGTAAAGGAGTGACCTTTGCCTCTGATTATGCCAGAATTGTGAGTGATTCTATTTGCTTTTATTGATTACAACCTTTTTGTACTCTCTCAACCTGTTTCGGTTTGTTCTTTATCCCTGCTAACGAAATAAACAAGAGAGGAATGTTACATGACCTTCCTTTTTATCTTTCCGACAGTGATTTCTTTTTCTAAGGAGCCCTTTGGCCTTCGTACTCCTCTCCTTATGGACTGAAGTGACTTCCTCATGCAACTGCTGATGTGTGTGAGCACATTTTTGTGATATCAGGAAAGGAGTGTGTGTTCTTCACAGACTGTGATGTGAATATTTTTAACCAATATACCTCTGCTCAGTATTCTAAGGATGATTTACGTACCTAGTGAGCTTTCTGAAGAGACGGGGCACTTGGAAGCACAGACTTTATATATGAAACTTGTTTAGAGATGTGATGTAGTTGAAATGCCACTCATTTGCAGCTATCGCACCCCTAGTGGTTGAATGTATAAATGCAAATGTGTTTTCACTTATTAGGCAGTCCACGTGGTTGCTGTCTATAATTTGGTCAATTATAGATCAACTGGTCAGTTCATTTTTATTACAAATCCCAGGCAGTCATAAATACCTGAAAGAATCGGTACTGTAAACAATTGTATTTTCTCCTTTGCAGAAATGCAATTCAATATGTTCAGTCCTCAAAGACGACTTTCAGGCCTCACTGTAGGTTTGCTTTTAAATAAACAGCATCATGTACATATCTGACAAATTGTAAAAATGTTCATCATGGATTTCAGTGCATATGTGACTTTGTTCGCTGCAATGTTTTGCACTCTTAATAATTGCACAAAATATTTTTCTAAACACCCATAACCTGCAGTATTGAAAATGATTTTATTTCTTTTTCATGATACACATCTCTGATGCCTCAAATTTATCTCAAATTAATTTAGATAAAGCAAAATGCAAGGCTTTATTGATATTTAGACCTAAAACCACTTAGGTTTTGATCTGAAATTATTTTACTATTTAAATGAGAATAATAAGCATATTTAAATGTGCTTGTCAATCAGTTCTCATTTAAATGTTATGCAAAAGTGACTGAATAAATGCATTTCTGGAGGTAACAATCAAACCAAAGTATCTAAAACCAAATTTTAGAGATGAATCTGCCTTCAGTTCATTAAATGTCCATACTGACATTTTTTCTAAATTGTAAATATACTTTTAGTTATAATTTTAGTAGGTACTGAGTAAGAATTTAGCTCCTGCTAAATGTTAAAACTTAGCATTCGGTGTGATTTTGCTTTATTTAATGGCTTTTCAGCTTATGGCTGCCTAATGTTTTCTATATTTGAAACTCTTCTGTCTTAATGCTTTTCCCTTTGTTATTCGTATCTTAGTTAATAGAGTGTGAAATGAAGATGTTAACTGGTGTTTTCTTAATTACAAGATGAAAAACAAGCAAACAACTGACACACCGCACTTTTCTGCATGGCATTTGCCAGTAGATGCCATAGATGATCTGTATATAAGGAGAGTAATGAATTGTGACGTGTGGAGTCTCAGTTTATATGCCTCGGCCTATGCAGCGATGTTACGTTATATAGGAATATGTGAAGATAAACATTGACAACTGAGAAACTGTGAAGTTTGAACAATTCTTGCCTTAAAGTATCTGTGTTTGATTGGACAGCAGGTGTGTTCTACTGCATAGCAAGAGAAGATTTATATATAGATTTAAATATATTTAGATAAAGAGAAAAGCTGTATTATATTATGCGAAAAAGTTGTACTGCCGCACAGATTGTGCCTATTGTTTTTTTTTTTGTTTTTTTTACAATTTACTCTTGATTCCTGGATGAAACATGATTGTTGTAAATGTACAAATAAATAATGATTCACAAACAACCAAATGATTCCTTGGATTAAAATTGTATGAACATGTACAAGTGGGGTCACATTATTAGCATATAATGTAGAGTTAAAATGACTTTTAAGGTATTTACAAGTACAAATTTGCTTACTAGATTAGTGACCTAGAATAGTGCAGAATCTTAAAGGAACCAATTTCCTAAAAATGAAAATTTGCTAAGAATTTACTCACCTTGCAGCTATCCAAGATGTAGATAAGTTTGTTTCATCAGAAATTTAGCATTACATCACTTGCTCACCAACGGATCCTCTGCAGTGAATGGGTGCCGTCAGAATGAGACGCTGATAAAACATTGGGAAGCAAAAAGCTGTGTAAGAAACAAATCCATTATTAAAGCATTAGTTCACTTCCAGAATGAAAATTTCCTGATAATTTACTTACTGCCTTGTCATCCAAGATGTTCATGTCTTTCTTTCTTCGGCTGAAAAGAAATTAAGGTTTTTGAGAAAAACATTTCAAGATTTTTTCCATATAAATGGACTTCAGTGGGAGCCAGTGGGTTGAAGTGGCTCAAATTGACGTTTCAGTGCAGCTTTAAAGGGCTCTACATGATCCCAGCAGAGAAATAAATGTCTTGTCTAGTGAAACGATCGGTCATTTTCTAAAAAATAAATAAATAAATAAAAACAACATATATATATATATATATATATATAATCTAAATTTATATATATATATATATATATATATATCTAAATTTATATATATATGTGTGTGTGTGTGTGTGTGTGTGTGTGTTTTAACCACAAATGGCAGATCTTTTCACTAGATAAGACCCTTATTCTATGGCTGGGATCGTGTAGAGCCTTTTGAAGCTGCGTTGACACTGCAATTTGGACCTTCAACCCGCTGAACTCCCTAAGTTTAGACCTAAGTGGTTTTAGGTCTGGTTTTGGTTCTAAATATGAACCCTTGATGAATTATGAAGCCTTGCATTTTGCATTATGTAAATTAATTTTAGATAAACTTAAGACATCAGAGATCTATCATAAAAAAGAAATAACATTAATGTCAACCGTCCACTATACGGAGATAAATCCTGCAATCTTTTCCTCAAAAACCTTAATTTCTTTTCGACTGAAGAAAGAAAGACATGAACATCTTGGATGACATGGGATGAGGAAATTATGAGGAAATTTTCATCCTGGAAGTCTTTAAGAATTTTTTTTAACTGTTGCTTCTTTACAAAATACCAGTCCAAAATCCATAATAATGTTTCCTTAAGTGAAAATGTCTGTTCCCTGTTGCTCTCTCTCACATCAAAATCCACATATGTGTTTATAACTGTTCTGGAATTTTTGCTTGTAAACAGTCCTTGATTCAGACAAGATGACTTTTTCACTGGCGAAAGCAATATTATGGATTCAGTTTAGCCGAAAGCAACGTTTTTAAGTTAAAAATGTTCTAATGATGGATTTGTTTATTTCTAACACAGTGCTTTTCACTTCTCAAGATTTTCTTCCCTTGGCCGGGAGTTTGATTGGCAGGCGATCTGACCAATCATAATGCCAAATCTGCCATATTGCCGTCTTTTCGGAGTTGAAACAAGAAGACATCGATCCGTCATGACACATTAAAGAGCCACAAAACCGTAGGCTATTTATTGTTTGAATTTTTGATAAAAAGTGAAAATTTGAAAGCAGAGATGTTGTTTCATACCAAAAGTAATTTGCTCTGTCTTGTCTGTGGACGTGTTGTCAGTTTCCTCTTTGCTCCGCCATGTATTTTTCACTGTGTGAAAACTTGATGTGTAGCGTGAGAGCGCCACGACTTGTTGGACGTAACAACAGTAACGAATGCTACGTTCAAGTCCTCCTGGGACGTACTTACGAGTTGACAAGTCATCATTACCATAGATGTATATAGAATGACTAGATGTGTTACGTCGAGGTCTAGAGCGTCCGCACAGGTCGGCCATCTTACCACAGGCTGGCTTTCTGGCGGGATCAGTCGAACCTGAGGTAAACGGAGGTAACCTGAGGTAAGGTAAGTGACCTGAACAAACGTTAATACTCTTAACTCTCTGAAATCTTGACAGATTTACAAACTGTTTGTTTTCTTACAAACGTTATTAACGTGGTTATACTTCTGGATGCTTGAACATGTTGAAATTGCAGCTTTTCTCCTCGAAAAAAAAAAAAAAACTGACTTAATTGTGCAGTTTAGTTGTGTATCACAGCTAGCTAGGCTACTAGCTACCCAGTCATTTGGGGCGAGGCAGAATTACGCTTTCTTTTCAATATAATACACACATTATAAACATGATTTAACTGAATTTACACATGATTTCCTGTCTGGTCGGTTTGTTAAAACATCTTACATTATGATTTCTACAGGAAATTGCTGACAAGATGCCAGACTTTTTCGGATGAGGACCAGAACCAGCACCACTGGGACACCTTCGTTACTTCGCTAAATTTTTAATGAAAATGTAAAAAAAAAAAAAAAATCCATCAAATGTCTCTAACACCTCTGTCCAAACATTGATTTTAATAAATCTTCAAAAATCTTTGAAAAGTGCCTTTATAATGTCTAAACAAACTGGTTTACTACCATTTATGTGTAAAACTATTTTTATTAACAATTTGGAAATATGGACTTTAGTTCTTTGTGCTGTGTTATTGTCATCACTGTACAGGGTGGGGATTTCAACATGCAGCGTTTCTTGATGTATATTTGTTAAGAGAAATCTTGTAGGCTTAGTCTACCTATTCTAGAACATTATTCTATTTTTTAGAACATAAGATAATTATTCAAAAGTATTCAGTGTCATAACTACATATTTGACGTTTGTAATAAATCAAACCGTTTGAAAATCGGTTAACAATTGAGCACGTTATGGCTATTTAAAAATTACATGTTTTACTATCAACACAATATTTTGGGTGAGCGAGCAGCCTGTGGTAAGATGTCCGCCTTATGCGGACGTTCGACTCCGTTGGCCAGCAACGCAGACGAGACATCTAGTCATTCTATATATATCTATGATCATTACGACGTCAGGTGCGTTCAAGTCACTTTGGTCGGAACAAGATGGCGATCTCTAAAATCTGAACTCTAAATCTACAAAATGAAGAACAAAGAATGTGTATCACTGTATTTTTGCTTTTTTTCCCTGTTTTTATTCAATGTATGATGGTGATGTAAACATATTCTATGGTAATTGCAATATAATATTTTGTTTATGTAACTTAGCGACAAGTTTCATACGCCCCATGAGGCCTTGCGTCAAAAGTGGGAGCGTTCTGGTGGTTAGTAAAAAATATAGCTGCCAAAAGCGTATAAGCTCCGTCGGAAGAATCATTCACCACAATTTCCATAGATTGATTCATATTATATGCACAAATAAAAGCCAAACCGTGTGTGTGTTTGTTTGTTGAATTTCTTACTCCGATAAATTAATTTACCCATTGAACAGTGCCATTAAATGCCAGTACGAATATAAATATGATGTAATAGAAGAATAATGTACACATATATTAATTGCATATGGCAAATATCTAAATTTCCTCAAATAATTTGTATTCTTCATATTACTTGTATGACTGGGTATTTAAAAATGTAATTATTAAATAGGTCCCAATGAAAATGTACTGCAAAGTAAGATCTGGGGGTTGAACTTTAGGACACGCAAAGTGAATCGTGCACATGACTGGACAGAAAGTAAGGCTTCTACGAAAGGGATTTCTACGTTAACAAGCTTCGAATCGAGGCTTCATCTGGCATGCCCTTTAACACGGTTCAAATGTCATTTCACTAGCTGACAGTCATTCAAGATTTAGCTATCCAAACTTGCTAATGTTGTGGGAACACAAATTCGAAGAGCATATGTTTTTCCTAAGAACGTAATGACATCTCTCATAAAGGTGTGCATCTTTATAAAGTAAACAATATTCCAAAAAACACTTAGCCTCTTCACTAATTAGCACATAAAATACCATTGGTATACTACGTCCCGCCTCACCGGAAGTTGTACATTACAAATATATATATATATACATTAATAAAAAAATAAATAAATGAATAAATAAATAATAATACATGTATTCATTTTAACAAACTTACCGTCATGGCTGCGTCCATTGCATCCGACACGTTTTCTCACTGACACGCCCCCAACTCGGAAACTCTTCGAGTTTCCCACTAGTAATAACGACTTTGTGGTGACATTCATGTGCGTTCAACACGACCTGCAAAATACCACAGTAGATAAATAACGGTGGTAAAAAACTAAGTAAGTGGGAAGGTCCAAACTCCACCTCTGAGTCGCTATCATTAGAAGCCTGCGTGGTGTTAACAGATGTTGAGGTGGTCCGTTTACGGTGCAGGTTTGATGCAGTCATGGACCGCAAGTGCTCGTTGGCTTAAGAGCACGGTAGACAGCTAGATGAATTAGAAGCTCTATGATTACGATGATCATTTGAAGTTTAACAAAATTCTGTTCGTACATTATGGGATTTTTTCGTTATTGATCGTACATCGTACAGAGGTCTAAATTATCGTACAAATACGATAATTATCGTACGTCTGGCAACAGTATTGCGAAGGGTCAGCTCAGACCAGGGTTGCCAGGTTTTCACAACAAAACCCACCCAATTGCTATACCTAAAACTACCCCAATCGCGTTTCGAGGGGGGGTTCCCCGTTAAAAATCGCATTCCGGGGTACATGTTTAAGTACACCTTTTTTGGTTGGTTTCCACTTGTAAAATTCACATTCCACAGGCTAAATATCACTTTAACTAGATAGTTTTCAACCAGCAGATGTGAAAAGCAACAGTTTTAAAGTTGCCCAACTGGGCAGCACTGGGTCAGTTGATGGACTGGAGTCGTGTGGATTACTTTGTTAATTATTGTTATGTTTTTATCAGCTGTATGGACTCTCATTCTTATGGCACCCATTCACTGCAGAGGATCCATTGCTGAGCAAGTGATGTAATGCTGAATTTCTGCAAATCTGTTATGATGAAGATTGAAGAAACAAACTCAACTACATCTTAAATGGCCTGAAGGTGTGTGAAGTAAACTATTCATTTATATATCATTACTGTTATATAACTTTTCAAATGAAAAAAACAAAACTTTCCAAGTTTAAATGGGAACTATTTATTTGCATCCAGCTGTTTTTACCTTCTTTTTTTTATTCAGTCTGTACAAGAATGTTCTTGGCGTTGAGCAGCTGTTATTTATAACTGCATGCATTCCCCAGATAGATCTCAGGCTCAGTCTCACCGTCCAAAAACATCATCTGTACTGACCCTTCTCCTATTGTAGGACGTGGACGGCGATATTTTTACTACCTATTGTTCCTACACTAGGTTGATTCAGGTCATCATCACACCGTGTAGATTGCACGTATTTATACTGCAAGACAGCCAAAGAGCAATAAACCAAAAACCAGCTCCATCCAAAGACAACATCGGGGACTCGGTTGCCTGTAGATTGTTCCCTCTTTGTTTAATGATCCAGTTTGACAGTAGTGTGGTGGGATGTTGGCCATAAAATCATGTAATGGTTTGAATATGTCCTTGTTTGGAAATGAGCCTTCTTGCTGCTCTGTTTATGGTTTGAAACAGTCATATTGGCCAAAGCGCAGCCGTAAAGAAGAAAAATGAATAGAATTTCTATTTATTCAGCAGACGGGAATGACTGGGGATAATGAAGTCATGCCGTACTGTGTTGTTGCATCAATATAGAAATACGGGTTGTAAAAAACATCTGTGTAGAGCAGAACTATATAAATTGAGCAATGGTTTGCTTTCACCTCAAGGCCACTAGAGGACAGTAAAGACTCTCTTTCCATCTATAAATGGCTCATAGAGCAGACGTATCAGCCACTGTCAATTTCAATTGGCATACTAAATAAATAGTGTGTGAGATGGTACCTTGACAAGTGGATGACAAAGGTGCTCAGATGGATATTTGGAGGAGGCCATCCTTGCTTTTATTACTTTTATTTTTGGACTAATATAACCCACAATCCCTTGCACTAGAAGAATTTGTGAGAGATATAAATATAGTCACATATACATATACATATAGCTCATATATATAACAGCTCTGTAGCAGTCTTATATGTTATCTCAAAGCATACTGATTATACATTAAAAAGGTTTGTCTCCCATCTGCTCTATTCCACATTTGTCACTAATTTAAAATTAATTAAGACGGTTAGGGGCAAAATGGCACCATTTGTCACATTGAGACTGCCAGCTACGACACTGTCTTTGAATACTGTGGGTTAATCCAGACTCGATATGTTTCACAGCATTCTCCTTCGCAACATCTCCAATCTGACAATCTGCCACCCTTAAAAGACACATGTGGCCCCATTCTCTCCTTCATTGACTCCATGTGGTCACCATGGTAACCCAGCAGTGGCATTTTCTAGCGCTGCCACGGGGGGAATTCCTTCTTTTTGGCACAGAATCTCTTCAGGGGGGCTCGCCTCTGATTCGGTCCTTAGCAACCAGTAGTTAAGCCGCCTTGTTGCCATGCGAGGTGCGCCATGCGAGAACCTTTCCTAATCGCCTCCGCAGACACTTGCAGATACGCACAGCCTTTATATGGAATTCACAGAGAGTGTTGTGATAAAGGCCAGTATGACCCACTGATGGTTGGTGGCGCTAACCTCTCACACCTCCAACAGGTGACCCGCACTTCTGCTTTCCCTATGCCACTACATATAATACATGGGTGTGTGTATACTATATGTGCTATGAGTTTGTATATGGATTTGCATTTGCATTTATATATTAAGAAAACTTTGAAGTATCTTTTATGTGGAAATAACATTTCAGTCTTTCTAGTTCAAAATTCTGTGTTTAATTCAATGTGTTAATTGGCATTTCTTTGTAATTAATTGTGAAATTTACTAGCAATTTCTGAATGAAATCAGTTTCAACACTATTTTTCTAAAATGCATGTGCACCCAATGAACTATATATACTATACTATACTATACTATCTACATATACTATACTATAAATATACTCCAGGAGTGTGTTCACAGTGTGTGTTTGTGTGCATGTTTGTTCACTACTCACTACTGTGTGTGTGTGCACTTGGATGGGTTAAAGGAGAAGTCCACTTCCAGAACAACAATTTACAAATAATGTACTCACACCTTTGTCATCCAAGGTGTTCATGTCTTTGTCTTCAGTTGTAAAGAAATTATGGTTTTTGAGGAAAACATTTCAGGATTTTTCTCCATATAATGGGCTTCATTGGTGCCCCGATTTTGAACTTCCAAAATGTAGTTTAAATGCAGCTTCAAAGGGCTCTAAACGATCCCAGCTGAGGAAGAAGGGTCTTATCTAGCGAAACAATCGGCCATTTTTTCGAACAAGAAAAATTTGTATACTTTTTAAGCACAAAAGCTCGTGTAGCACAGGCTCTGGGATGTGCGTCCACGGTGCTACGAATTAGTGATGAGTCGTTCTTGACCGTGATCAAAGTTTGTGTAAGCAGTAGATGTGTTAAGGAAGTAACACGTAACAATTTAATTATATTTTGCTAAAATGAATGACATGAACGAAATAAATTAAAAAAAGATTCATTCATTTTGCTGAACGAGACTCAAAGATTCGTTCATTTTGCTGACCGATCATAAAATACCAATAAAAAAAAAAAAAGACTGATCATTTCCCTAGATAAGACCCTTCTTCCTTGGCTGGGATCGTTTAGACCCCTTTGAAGCTGCATTTAAACTACATTTTGGAAGTTCAAAATCGGGGCACCAATGAAGTCCATTATATGGAGAAAAATTCTGAAATGCTTTCCTCAAAAACCATAATTTCTTGGTGACTGAAGACAGAAAGACATGAACATCTTGGGTGACAAGGGGGTGAGTAAATTATTTGTGAATTGTTGTTCAGGAAGTGGACTTCTCCTTTAAATGCAGAGCACAAACTCTGAGTATGGGTCACCATACTTGGCCACATGTCACGTCCTTTCCTCTTCCTTCCTTTTCCTTTCCTTATATTGGTATATAAACTCTTACTATACTATACTCTGATATGATATGCTATATAAATATAATATGAAAACACATTATATATACAGTATGCATATGTGTTAAATATTTATTTGCATGTGTATATGTAAATTTACTATATTTACTATTGCTATATTGTTATATAAGCTCTCACTTTAATTTCTATATGTATATTTGTAGAATATAGTCTTCTTCTAAACTGCCATTATATATATATATACACTGTATGCATATGTGTTGAATATTTATTTGCATGTGCATATGTAAATTTACCATTGCTATATTGATATATAAACTCTCACACTATACTATACTGTATAAATATAGTATAAATACATATAAATGCACATATTGGTATATAAATTCTCTCACTATACTATACTATTCTATATAAATATAATATAAATACACTATATATACTGTACGCATACATGTTGAATATTTGTTTGCATGTGCATATGTAAATTTACTATATTTACTATTTTTATATTGGTATATAAACACTCTCAGTAATACTATATTATACTATACTTATTATTTAAACAGTAGGCATTTGTGTTGAATATTTATTTGCATGTGTACAGTATATAGTATAGTAGTTGTTATATTGTTATATAAGCTCTCTCACTTATATTTCTAGAATATAGTCTTCTTTAGTATATATGTACTACAGTATACTACAGTATATATGTACTATATACTGTATGCATTTGTATATGTATATGCATACAGTTACGGTCATAAGTTTACATACCCCTTGCAGTATCTGGAAAATGTTAATAATTAAAAAAAAATAAAAAGACATCATATTATTTTTTTACATTTATTATTTAGTACTTCCCTAAATTTACACCAGTCATCTTATTTATTTTTAATAGTTAACATTTACGTAGGTTAGGTTAACCTTGGGTAGGTGAACTTTTGATGATAATTGTATGTTTGCTAGCATCTATGTTCAAATGATATTGTCAGTCAATCCTTAATATCTGACAATATTAAAAAAAAAGATACAATGCACATCTCTCTCGTAACATACACTAAGGAAACAAAGGATTGCTAGCTTCTAGGATGCAATAATGCTCAGTAATAGCCATCTCCCACATTGTATTGATCTCTCGTGCTCACTGTTGGGAGTCACGCAGGCCGCTGTAAGCAGACGTGGCAGATCCAGAAAAAGCGATTAAGGAGGAGTCAATGGCACAGTGCAATCGCAGCACATTGCTGCAAGGCCATCGGGAGCAACGCTGCCTGGAGCGGCCGGTAAGCCTCCTATCTCTGGCACCCACAAAGAACAGCGAGTGACATTTCTCAGCTTCCCCATCCTCCTCTTCTTCCCCCCCCCCCTGCCTTCGTGTCCCAGAACCCCCTCATCACGCCACCTTCACTAATTACCAGGAGAGCCAGAGGAATCCTGGAGACCAAGGCAGACGTAAGGACACGCTGGAAGACGAAGGCTGTTTGTTGTCTTGCATTATGGATAGTTAGTGAACACTTTTGGCATGGAAGAAAAACTGAAGTCCCAGATCACATTTACTAAATCTAAATTCAAAGCAGCCTAATTACATTTGTAATCCAAAAGCTCTTAACTTGAGTAATCCTACGAGACTGAGCCAGCTTCTGTTTTGGCGCCAAAAAGTGGAACCAATTCCTCTGTTCCTCCTTTTAGGTTTGGACACCACGGGTGAATACACACTCAAAACAAAATGGCACAAAGCTGTCACTCGGGCAATACCCTAAGGTACAAAAGCTACAATGAAAAAAAAAATGTTCACTCAGAACTTGCTAGTAAATTTTACAATGAGTTTCAAAGAAACAGGTGCAAGTAGCACATTGAAAAAAATGTGACATTTTGAAGTAGAAAGACTGAAATATTTTCTTATAAACATGCTCCCGTAATCTTGGTTTTATTTACAATCAAAACAAATTTTTACAGCTCAAAACGTACATCTTTGTACCTTATTTACCCCTACAGTACCTAAAGTCAAAACTACATTTTTAATCAGTAAATATCACCAGATTTTCCTAGTTAAAAAATGTAATTTACTACATGTATTAAAGGTTTTCTGAAATGTTATGTTTAAATATGCAAATGATGTATTATCTAATTAAAAATGCACTCATTTGCATGCATTTCCAGAACAAAAATCTGAACACTCAAATTTCTTGTTTCATGTTGTCGACACAGAGTTTTTACAAAGAGGATTTTTCTCTTTTTAACACTCCATAAATTAGACAATACTGTCAACAGTCAGAAAATGTAACAAAATGTTATATAAATCAAGCGTGAAAATATTAAAAATATGTAAAAATGTAATTCTATTTTATAAAGCATCATTGATATGCTATTACTGTTTTTTGTTAACAAATTTTAATTTTAGTAAAAGGTTTAGTAAATTTGTTTAAATTTGTTTTGTTTAGTAAATTTGTTGTTTAATTTTTAATTTTTAATTTTAGTAAAAGGTTTAGTAAATTTGTTGTGTTTTTTGTCATATATATATATGTTTTATAATTTTACTAAAAAAAATAGGAATAGGTAGGAATAAAATGGTAAAGTGTATGTAAGTGCTACTAAAGTGGTGATTTCTGGCTTAGTTAATGAGTAAAAAACTAATTTTGAGAGAATGGCAATTAAAAATATGCAATTGCAACTGAAATCTTCAGATGCAAATAGATAAAGTGTAATAAAATAAACACTTTAATGTATATTTTGTATGTTTTCTTTCCACTATTTTGAAATGTTATGGAAGCAAAGTAGCCAAAATCTCAAAACTGACCAGTGCATATAAAAACAATGATATTGCCAGTTGTATCTTGCCATTAAACGGTCTGTCCTAAAAGTAAACTCAGGGTCAGATTAATAGATAGACACCCAGTGAGATTATACTCAAGGGTGGAGGAGGTAGCATGCAACATGCAGCCTTGCGTAAAGGAAATTCAATTTAGATTATTGCAGCGGTCTGCTTTTGCCACCCATGGGACTGGGGAGCTTGAAAATCACAGACCTTTGCGAGTTTAATAAGGAGCTTTGGTCGACTGCAACGTATAATCTCAATGTTGATGAAAAGCACAAACGTGGCGACACGCCCTGAGTTTGTTTGTTCGTTTAATTGTACGAAGCAGCTCACCGCAGGCCCGGGCAGCTCTGTTGTGGAGCCTGAACATGGGAGATGTCGTTTTGATGTAGCCTTGAGGATTTATCGATAAGCGATTGCTTGAGGAGGCTTTTGAAGGGCTGTCTCATTCGTCAAACTTGCATCCAGCAGAGCCAGCCATTTGATTGGAGCTCAGTGATCTCATAAAGCCTGATTTCTATAAATGGAAAATGGTTCATTGGTTACCTAATATCTACCTCTGCAGACGTTGATGGAACAGTTGTCTTCGAGACGCTGGCAGATAGTTTTGGCTGCGCGCATGGGGCCTCCTGGGAGTTTTGGGTTTCATTTGCAAAATCTGGACAGTCTAATCATGGAGGTAATACAGTGTGTAGCAGAGGCTGGTTTCACTTTCTCTGAATTTGCCATAAAAGCAATTTAGCAGCGTTTATAGAATGCGTCCGTGTGGAGAAATGATTGCACTGTTCTTGGCACACTTCGTCCTCTAATGTCTGGAGATGCTTTTATGGTAACAAGAGGATTTTTCCAGCAGTTTAGCCACCTATCAGATTCGCGATTTTCACTATATACTCTCGTTCTTTGATTCCTAATCTACTGCGTTAGGGAGGGTCTGATTATGAAACTTGAAACTCATATGAGACTCAACGGAGTAATGATCATTTCCAAGACTTTTGTATCTCTGTCAACACACTTTACATTACATTTACATTTCACTTACAATTATACTCTGTTTTAATAGCTATAACAACCACAAACACTTAAGGAGAGATGGTAACGTTTCCTTATTATATGCAATAAAACATTTGAAACTGTGGCACTTAAACTATTACGCGAACAAGCCTCTAAAAGACGTCTGTCTCAATCAAGGAGTTTAATGCTGTTTTTATGTCCAGATGGCTTGGCTTTTAAGCTACCATTTTCAATTAAATGGTAATTTATTGGTGCTTGTGAAGACAACGTCACTATTATTGTTGCTCATACTTACGGTTAAAGATTTGAAGCAGCTGTAATTCTACGTATTAAACTTTGGTGAATAATTCGCACCATTTATGCACATCAAAAGCAATTTACAAAAGTGATTTTATGTCCATAGAAAGCACATTAAATGTAAGTGTCTACTTTTAAGGTTTCAAATAAGTTCTTAGAGAATAAAATGTCAAAATTGAAATAATGTTACACTGTCATTCAGTGTAACACAATATTTATATAAAAATTCAAACAACATGCTTATTCTGACTTGTACATATTAATATATATAAAGAATTAAAGGAGCATATTACATTTTATTGTGTTTTAAACAAGTAAAAAGTCAGTTCTTACTGACAAATGGGCAAAACCTAGGATAGTGGCAAATTTTTAAAAATGTATAATTACAACTAATTAGTATTTGGGGTGAAAGTAATTTGTCTTTTAATATGTCATAAATTGATTTTTGTTGTAAATATGCCTGACAAGATTGTTACACTGAATGACATTTTAGTGGGTGTCTTCTGTAAATTAGGGAAAAATGTATGATATTTATTTTTTGCTCAGAAAAGCAAAAACAGAAATGCAAATAAACTAAACAGAAAACTTTTGAAATTTTTGGAAAAACAACAATTTAAAGCAGTATTACACTTATTGTTTCTGTGCTTAAACACCCTTTTTCGTCTTTGATTCATATGCAAATAATGCCTTATTAAAAATGCACATCATTTGCATGTTAGAGTTAAAGGTTTTTGCATGGATTTTGCTCTTTTTTTAAAGAA
This sequence comes from Cirrhinus mrigala, assembly GCA_036247105.1. NCBI lineage: Eukaryota > Metazoa > Chordata > Actinopteri > Cypriniformes > Cyprinidae > Cirrhinus > Cirrhinus mrigala. Next base: position 27,794,882 of record CM070009.1, read on the forward strand.
ATCTGACAATACTGTTAACAGTCAGAAATGTTTAACATGTTTTTAGGGAAAACAAAATGTTATATGAATAAGACATGAAAATTTTAGCACCATTGTTATACTATTATTGCTTTTTTTTGTTACTACTTTGAATTAGATGTTATTTTTATTTTTCTTAATTTAAATTTTCATATAATTTTCATTTTAATTCTCATATAATGTTCATGTAATATAAAATAAATAAATAAATAAATAAGGAAACAGTAAAGAAATGAGCTATTTCGACGTAGGCCTTAGAAAACCCCAGCAACACCCTAGCAACATATAGCAATACAATAAAAACCACTGACAACCCAACCTAAGGTGTAATTGCAATAAATCAACAGTACTCCAAGTCCATGTCACGTCTGAGGTTGTCAAAATGAGGACATTTGATGGGAAACATTTTGTTTTCTGCATTAAATTCGCTTCCATTTAGTAGTCATTCCAGCGTGAGTAACGTCTCCGAGATTCTGCCAGAAAACCCATCCAGTTGACATATCAATCAGAGCAGTTAGACTTTTACTCAATTAAGTGTTGGCACTAAGCAACTGGAAATCTAATCTATTTCGCATTAGGCTGTTTCTTTGTTAATGCTTTGTCCAGTGCATCCGACAGGCCTCGTCTCACCGTGCCAGAGCCATCTAAGATACGTATTCTTCAAAGTGGGCTAGATGTGCGCAGTAGGTCTAATTTTCCATCTTGAATCTGAATCACATCAGTGAGAATCAGATTATGATTCTTATAGATCTTAACGCATGTGTTACAGTCTTTGTGGATTATTTTTTTGATGTAGAGCGCATTACATATTGTCTACATATAAATGAATGAAGAAATACATATTAATTTTCACTTTTGTGAGTCACAGTGATGTTTGAAGGAAAACAGTCTTCCAAGTGCTTTAGAAGTTTGGCTTGTTCATGGGTTCATTGCGTTCGGGATACAGAATGTCTTAAAAAGGTATAAAGTGCATATTCATAAAATCCATATATGGCCTTATGCCCTCAGAGGCAGCATTTTACTGAGGGAAAAATTCTTTCTCTAGTGTTTTATCCTTTGATCAAATTAATTACCAGAGAACAGATCCAAAATAAAGAACATTTTATGCATTAGCCTGTTCTCGTTCAGTCACCCTGAATATGTTTTACACCTTAAAAAGATTTTACGCAAAGATTTTTTGATTTAACTAAATAGCACATTAAGAAAAAATCCATTAAAATAGGTAATCAACAAATTCCTCAGAAATGCCAAGGCCTTCCATTTATAACTCTCAGCTCTTAGATATTCAGAAAGTGCTGTAAATTATAGGCTGTCTATAATCCATTAATAGCTTTTTCATGCTTAAATGTTGAGTGTCAGATTTGAAGCGGAAAACATGAGTAATGATGTATAGGTTGGTTTTAGCATCAGAAGGGCTTTGATGCCCATAGGCAAGTTAGAGCAACAAAATATCACATTAGTGACTAAACATGTTTTTAAAAAGAAAAAAAGGGTTAGTTTACCCTAAAATGACAATTCTGTCATTAATTACTCACCCTCATGTCATTCCAGACCCGTGAGACCTTTGTTCATCTTCGATACATAAATTAAGTGCACACGCATACATCCTGGTACTCTTGATAATGGCCACAGACTGTCCTGGGAGAGAAGAAATCATTAAATAAAGTCGTTATTTTCTTTGCACACAAAATGTATTCTCGTAGCTTTATAAAATTATGGTTAAACTACCGATGTCTCAAGGACTATTTTAACGACGTCGTTACTATGTTTCTTGCCTTGACCGTGGTGGGATCCTTGCTGTCTATGGGGGGTCAGAGAGCTCTCGGATTTCATCAAAAATATCTTGATTTGTGTTCTGAAGATGAACGAAAGCCTTACGGTTTTGGAACGACATTAGGGTGAGTAATTAATGACAGAATTTTCGGGTGAACTATCACTTTAGGGTAGTTAAAAGAATTGCAAAATAATAAGTCTATAGAAGGTTTGCACTTACGTCACAATTTGGTCAGTTACCCAGATGCAAGGCCATATTGGCGATACTCAGATGTAAACAACAGCATGGACTGCACGGTTAATGTACTACTGAATACGTTGTTCTGCTAATTTATGCTGTCTAAACCTTAGAAAAAAAACGTGTGGAAGCTGCAAAATTATATAGGGAAGGACTTGATAAGCGGGAAAGGGCGCAATATTTAATCTAAAGTTAATAGGTGGTAAAGATATGTACAAGCAATATTAATCAGGATAGTAGCCTAATATTTCACCTACCTGATCGAAAATGATAAGAACAAACACGAATGTTGTCAAGATTCTTGCCCTGGAAATCCTGGTTCAGTCTGACCAACCAGAAACGGCTTTTGTTCCTCAGTTTTTTGCACTCTTCTCCTTGACTGGTCTTAACTTTTGGCAGTCTGTAGTACTCCAAATGTTTGTCCCGGTCCGACCGATTAGTATAGCCCAAAACATAACGATAATTAACCATTTTCAGCAGCAATAGCAAAATATGCGAGTTTCATTCGGTTCAGTGGCACTGTTTACATTCAGTCATTGAGATGACGCGTCGTGAAAACACTATTGATTTTAGATGAATGCATTCAATTAATTATTTTAAGAACGTAAACAAACAAAAAAGCACAAAAATCTTATATATATATATATATATATATATATATATATATATATATATATATATATATATATATATATAATATATAATATATAATATTTTATATATATATATATATATATATATATATATATATATATATATATATATAATATTTAAGATAGGCTAGATTTGTTATCATTTATATATTTTAGAGACTTAATAAAGAAAAAAACAAGAAAAATACTGAAACATGGTCAGCGTTTATGTATAATTAATTATTCTGCATTATCACAGGTTTAATCCAAAGTGCAGCGTGTGGAGAACTGGAGGCAGGCGTATTCCCCGCCTCCTCATACATTATGCAGAGTAGCTCCGCCCCCAAACGCAGAAGCTGTTGCAGAGCACCCGTATGCGCACGGCGTCTTCATATGATACCAGAACCGCGTCGGTACAGTTGATAGATACACTGGTCACTCCGTGTGCGACTGCTCTCTTGATTTACGGTGGTCTTCTGATCACACATCCCTTACATTTCCTACGTGCTGACTGGTACGCACGAAAACCAGGAGTTACCGTTTAACAGGAAAGGAAAACCGAGGGACGAAGCGTTTACACTTGGCAAAGGTGTTCTTCATCTCCAGCAGCGCTTCCCACTATACGGACACCAGCAGTTCCACATCCATACGACTGCATATGAACATAACGGGTAGGTCCTATCTCCATATGACTACATGATATAACATCCAGCGTGTTGACGTGAAATGGGCGACGGTTACGCGTCGTTTCCGAGCGGCGTTCATTGTATTTAATGAATCAATGAACCATCCTATTTATTTACAACGTTATGAATAACAGCGGAGTGCTGGTTAGACAGACTTTCAGCTCCAATGTCTCTCTTTTGAAATGCTTGTATGTACCTCCCATAGCCGGAGATACAGTTGGATCTTATTTGGCAACAGTGTTGCGCGTACAGACGCATGGCAGGTTTGGTCCGTTCATCGTTGTATTATTTATATATTTGTATATTTGTATTATTTTATATATATATATATGGATGTAAATATGTATAAGTATGTGTGTTTTTCTATTGATTGTTTCTGTTTTTTTTTTTTTTTCACATATTAGTCCAAGGCATTTATACAAAGTAGTGGTTCAGGTGGGTCCATTATTGTCAAAACAGCATGCAAACATATCATTGGGGTTTCCAGTTCTTCTGGTTCCTATTAATATTTGTTTAAATATCCTATTATTACGTAATGCCCCGGTAAGCTCTGCTTTGTTATTATTCAGAGAATGTGTTTGTATCTCATTGGACTTTGGGGTGGGAAAACCCTCCTTATGTGTGTGCAGACCATCATTATTGCATGTGTTTATCGCGTATGCATGCAGAATCCATGCTGCAAATAGAACAGCACCATTCCTTCTGCATCAGCACTGTCTGGGGCGCAGTGTGGGAATTCAGTCCACGTCCTTGGCCTTGTCATCTCATTGGTTTCATGCAGCAGATCACCTGCTGTACTGCCACCCTCATGTTAAGGAGGCTTTGCCAGGTGTGGCGCCACACTTTTGAACTTGTGTGCCAAAGAATTTACCTGAACTTATCATTGGCCCATAAGCACATCCTGATGATGGCTCTTCTGGCTATAACTGGCTTTTAATTTTATACCTTGTGTGAGTGTCATTTATGTCTTCAGACTGTTATCCCATCTTCAGAGAGACTTCGCATCAATGCATAATCCAAAATGATCCCTACTTTTTGGAAAAATAGGTGTGGTGAGGGTCATACACATTCACTCTTAGAAGTTATTAGCGTGTTTAATATTAATTTTGACATAATTGGCTGTCCACAATAGCAGCTGTGGTGAAGTGATTAGGGGTTTCCGTGTGCCGCCTGGGCTTTGGAGGCTTGAGACTTTTCCACAGGAATCATCTCAGCTGTGTCTCAACATCGGCAACCACATGAGAAATGTCTTCCCTGGTCTGGGGGGCATCAGCTGAGAAAATCACCCAATCGTAATTAAACGCCACAAATTGATTCACCGGCTGGCCAGTATAGTGTGTGTGTGTGCGTGAGCGAGCACAGGATGAATAGGCCCAGGGGTCCTTAACTAAACACCACTGAAGTAGGAATACTTTTGCTCTTGTTTTGGAGAGAAGAGGTAGTTGACAGGTATATTTTCTCATATGCCACGTTTCAACCGCAAGACAAGTGAAATTCAATTCAAAATTGAAGGAAGCATGAAGGGCCAGGAGGAACTGATAGATCTGACACCGTTTAAATTGGTTTTCCCAGAGTTAATTTCAGCCTGTGTTGTTTTGACCTCAGACGGCAAATAGTGTTGCCACATTTCAGATCAAATCTTGGGGATTCGTCTTTCATAACTTCCTTTACACAACTGAAGAAGAATTCACTTAAAGCTCTTGAAACCTAGCAGCCTTTCAAGCATGCTAGAATTTGCTCTGCGCTCTCGACTGCAGTCTTGTTTATGCTGAACGTCCCGTACGGTGATCTATGGGGAAATTTTGGCGTAATCTCATTCTCATAATTTAAAATGAGCGTCCTGCGTCATCCGCCGGTTATTCGAGTATTAGACAGGAGGGCCCGTCACCAAGGCAACAAGTCACCACAAAGCCGAGCATGCCAGGTGTTGCTCTTTAACATTTGTCCCTTTGAAGCTTCCGCACCCCTATGGGGACCTTTTATGGGGTCTGTTTTCGGCCTTTTTGCTGCACTTGGCCAGGCACACATTGTATCTCTGCTTGCCATATGATGGTAGCCAGGATGCTAGTTGGGTGCAAGTTTTAAATTACCCCCGTACAACCTTTTTGTATATTTGTAAGGACCTATGAAATCTGTAGAAACCAAACCATAAAGATGGCTCTGAAGACAACAAGATGCTGTGAAATGCCAAGTTGTGGAAAAACAATCTTTGCATTGCCCTCCTTCTGATTCCAACATTAGGAAATTGTGGATGAACTTTATTTTTAATGAAGATCCGGAGCACATTAGTAAGAACTTGGTCCTTCGTTTAGTTCATTTTACAGTGGATTCGTTTACTAACAAGGCACAATTCAATGCGAATTTTCAGAAAGATTAAAACTAAAAGACGATGCTGTGGCGACTACATTGGATCTGACAGTAAGTGGGAGTAACTGTTTTTATTATGTGGTCACTGTTGCTTTGTCTGTTATTACAGATCATTTGATATGTAATAAGTGAAAATTGATGTGTTTTTAACCTAAATCACAGCAGCATCCATCTATAAAGGATGTAGGCTGTCAAACATACACAACTGTTAGCCAATCATAGTAGTGGGCGTTTACTTCCGAGTCTACAATTTACCACGCCTGTTCAAACAGAACGTTCTGATGAGGAGGTCAAAACAGGACAGAAAATAGCCTATTACTTCTAAATTATTATGTTTTTTGAAAAATCTTAATAACATTATAAGTAGACGTTAGCAAATAGTACAAAATAATAATAAAGCAGTTCTTGACCCCTTTAATATTGTACCAAATTCTGTGATTTCTTTTAATGGTTTAATACATTTTACATAATCACTTAAATTTGTAGAACTTTAACAATTTAATATTTTGCATTTTCTAACGATACTGCCATGAAATGTTTTATTTTTTCAGAAATTCTGGTTTGTTTGTGAATTCTTCTGGATTCTCTAATACTTTTAGCACAAAATTGCAAGATTACAGTGGTAATCAAATGAATGTGTAAACATTAACAGTTTATTTAAAGGGTAAGTTCACTTCCAGAACAAACATTTACAAATAATTTACTCATCCCCTTGTCATCCAAGATTTTCATGTCTTTCTTTCTTCAGTCGATAAGAAGTTGTTCCTTGAGGAAAACATTTCAGGAATGTTCTCTATATAGTGGACGTCTATGGTGCCCCCAAGTTTGAACTTCCAAAATGCAGTTTAAATGCAGCTTCAAAACAATCCCAGCCGAGGTAGAAGGGTCTTATATAGAGAAACAGTCGGCCATTTTTGGAACAAATTGGCAATTTACATACTTTATATAGTAAGTATATTTGTTTTGAAAATGACAGATTGTTTTGCTAGATAAGACCCTTCTTCCTCGACTGGGATCTTTTAGAGTCTTTTGAAGCTGCATTTAAACTGCATTTTGGAAGTTCAAACTCGCGGGCACCATTGAAGTCCACTATATGGAGGACATTCCTAAATTTTATTTCCTCAGGAAACATAATTTTGTATCGACTGAAGAAAGAAAGACACAAACATCTTGGATGACAAGGGGGTGAGTAAATTATCTGTACATTTTTGTTCTGGACGTAAACTTCTTTAAAATATCAAATTAAATTTCAAATTCATTTTTGGCAAAAAAAAAAAAAAAGATTTGTGCACAACAGAGGTTTAGTTTTTAAATTAACAGATGAAACAGAGGAAAAACTCTTGTAATCCTTAAATTAATATTGTTATTACTTTGTGAAGTACATTATACTGCACAATATTAATATATTTGTGTCATGATTTCTCCAAGTTAAACCAATGCAGTCTTTTGTTTAAAAGGATAGTTCACCCAAAAGGAAAATTCTGTCATTAATTACTCACCCTTATGCCGTTGCAAGCCTGTAAGACCTTCGTTTGTCTTCAGAACACAAATTAAGATATTTTTGATGAAATCCGAAATCTTTCTGACCCTGCATAGACAGCAATGCAACTGACAACTTCAAGACCCAGAAAGGTAGTAAGGACATCAATGAAATAATCTATGTGACGTTGTAATATTCATGAACTTGCATTAAAGACTGACACTGAAGAGAAGAAATTGTTGAATAAAGTTGTTATTTTTGTTTTCTTTGTGCACATACTTGTAGCTTCATAACATTAGCGTTGAACCACTGATGTCACATTAACAATGTCCTTACTACCTTTCTGGACCCTGAACGTGTCTTTGCAGGGTCAGAAAGCTCTGGGATTTCATCGAAAATATCTTTTACAGGTTTGGAATGACATGAGGGTAAGTAGTTAATGATGTTCATTTTTGAGTGAACTATCCCTTTAATATTCATGGTATGTGATCCATATTAAGATTTGATTAAGTGTACAGCCCTGCTTTTGATGTATTCATCTAAATTTAGCCTAATTTTGGGACATTTCACATTATACAGTACATTCCATTTTCTTTATGACAGGAATTTGCAATTCCATCCATTTTTTTTCTGCATCAGGGAAATCAAAGGGCCCTTTATTTGTGTGTATGTGGACAAATACACCATATGTTTATGGAGTTTATCTAAAAAAGGCAGAGTATGCAAATGTAAGGCGGGGTCTGTAAAACAGAAGGAGAGTCCCTCAATTTTTGCTCTCCAGACCAGGGTCACCTTAATTATGCGAGAAACAGCAGATGTAGGGCAGCTTAGTGTGGTGTGCAGCTGTAGAAACCCACGGTGATTTAAACACATCGAAATGTCTTGCCTCATCTACTGCTGTGTTAATTTTTGCTTTCAACTGTGGTTTGCCTTATAAGTCTTACTCCACTCACACAGCCGGGCAGCGGGCTATTTTTAAAATTCCCTCCTTGAATTTGGGGGTTGAATCATCAAAATGACTTTTTGATGCCTGAAAGCCTCAGTCATCACCCTTATCAGGATCCTCAATGATGTCTATCTTAGCCAGCCAAAAACAATGCTGAAAATAGAATGGTTTTATACCAGACACATCTTTTCCAGCAGACTGTGTTTCCTATGATATGTTGTTTGGAAAAGCTAGACTCGCTCTCAAACCCCCTCCAAACCCAGTTATGTTGGTTCTTTGTGATTCGAATGGTACTACTGCTCTGGATTGAGGTTTATTACCTTTCATCAGCATCACACTGGGGTTTTGGGATCAGATTCCACAGTGCTGGTGGGTTATGTCTTATCTCCACCCTGATCCTGAAGGATTCTGAACTCCCTGGGAGCCTAAGGTCTGTCTTCAGACTCTTATTTCCTCATTTCTCTCATACATTCCTGTGGGTATGATTTAATTAACCTATTTGTCAGTGGGACTCCACTCTCTCTGATATCAGCGATGAAGCTGCGAAGTGACTGAGGAAGTTTGGGTCATCATCACACATCAAACATCAGAGCTAGCCTGCAGGATCTATGTTTGTTTTGGCTCACTGTCGTGCCATTGTCTTCTGTCAGTTTATCCCAGCGTTCAGGCCAGCATTGGTTAGTTTGTTCCATGGAGACCAGGCACAGGGAGTTTTCATTAAGAAAACATCTAGATTATTTTGTTCCTAGATCATACCCAGGACACTTCCTGAGACAGTGTGTTTATATTAGTCAGGGATATATATATATATGCATGTGCAAAGAAAACAAAAATAACTTTATTCCACGTTTTCGTCTCTACTGCGTTAATTGTGGATGTGTGTTTACGAGAGTACCACGATGCATGCGTGTGGCGGCGCTGATCTAGATCAATAGATTTCAGTAGCTTTCATACATCTTTCTCCGCACGTAAACAAGGCACTGCGCATGCATTGTGGTAATCTTTTGAACGCGCTTCCACAAGTGACGAAGATGTGGAATAAATTTGTTATTTTTGTTTTCCTTGTGCAAAAAAGTATTCTTGCAGCTTTGTAGAATTACAGTTGAACCACTGATGTCACATGGACTACTTTGTTGATCGTCTTGGTACTTTTCTGGGCCTTGAACATGGTAGTACCCTTGCTGTCTATGGGAGGGTCAGAGGGTCCTCGGACTTCATCAAGTATCTTAATTTGTGTTCTGAAGATGAACGAAGGCCTTACAGGTTTGGAACAACATGAGGGTGAGTAATTAATGACGGAATATTCATTTTTGGATGAACTACCCCTTTAACATTTGGTTTGAATATGCAGGATTCAACTAAAAAAATTGTTGCAGAAAAATAGAAGCAAGCTCAGCTGACCTTAATGCTTTCACTGCCATTATGATTCAAGGAAAATGGTCTTAGATTAACATGTAATATCTGCCTGATGATTTATTTTTTGTGGGCTTATCGTCATAAATGACATGATAATTTTTTCATCAAAAAATCATCTGAAAATGGTTACATTTAAAGGATTTGTTCATTCCGGAATTAAATTTTTCTGATGATTTACTCACCCCCATGTCATCTTAGATGTTCATGTCTTTTTTTTTTCTTCACTCAAAAAGAAATCAAGTTTTTTTGAGGAAAACATTCCAGGACTTTTCTCAATATAGTGGACTTCAGTGGAGATCAGTGGGTTGAAGGTCCAAATTGCAGTTTCAGTGCAGCTTCAAAGGGCGCTACATGATCCCAGCCGAGAAATAAGGGTCTTGTCTAGCGAAACGAGCGGTCACTTTCAAGTATGTTTTCATAACTGTACTTTTTAACCAAAATTCTCGTCTTGCATTAGCTCGACTTCACACATTATGTAATCAGTGTTGCCAAGTATGCGGTTTTTCCGCAGAATTGGGCTACATTAATACTGTTGCCGCATGTCCTGTCCGTGGGTTGAAGCGACCCCAATAATGTAATATTTAGCCTTGGAATGCTAATTTTACCAGGGGAATCCTGGCAAAAAAACGTGAATTTTACCCCCAATTTATTTATTTATTGATTTTTTTTTTTTTTTTTTTTTTTTTTTTTTTTTTACTATTATTACTATTTTTTTAATTTTTTTTTTTTATTTTCTTCTCCCCTGGGGGACCCCCCTCGGAACATGATGGGCTACTTTAGAGCTACTTTTGAGTAGCAATTGGGAGGCATTTCTTGTAAAAACCTGGCAACCCTGTAAGTAATCATGTTATGTGATGTAAGTAGTACCGACCCAGTGTTTACAAAGCGAACGTGCAAAGAAAGTCAAACGCTTTTTACAAAAAAAGGTAAAACAACTAATAGTTAATAATTCTGAAGTTAGAGGAGAAAATGAAATGAAGTTTTTCGTCCTAACCCTACCTGCGTGAAGTGGACAAGCGTCGTAGAGCTAGTGCAAGACGAGCATTTAAGTTAAAAAAGTATATAAATATATATTTATTAGAAAATGACAGATCGTTTCGCTAGATAAGACCCTTATTCCTTGTCTGGGATCATGTGGAGTCCAAGCTGCACTGAAACTGCAGTTTGGACCTTCAACCTGTTGATCCCCATTAAAGTCCACTATATGGAGAAAAATCCTGCAATGTTTTCCTCAAAAACCTTAATTTTTTTTTCAGCTGAAGAAAGAAAGACATGAACATCTTGGATAACATGGGATTGAGTAAATTATCAGGAAATTTTTATTCAGGAGTGAGCTAATCCATTGACATTTGTAGTTTGCATGAATTTACATAATTACATAATTTTGGTCCTTTTTTTTTTTACACACAAAGCTGCTTGGAATATATTGCACAGCCCGTCATCACTCAATTTCAATATATTCAAAAGAGCGGTAAAATATCCCCCCAAAAAATCACTTTTTGTGTGGGGGGGGAAAAACGTTTTACAGGTTTGGGATAACATCAACACAAGCAAATAACAAATGGGTGAATTGTTTCTTTATATAAAAGTGCATTGTTGACCACAGGCGACTAGACCGTTTGTTCACAAGGACACCAGTGTGAATACGAGCACCTTCAACTGAAGCTACTTCATTTGCCTAGTATATTTGCCTAACGAGTCAGGTTTGTGCACCTTATAAATTCAACAACTCCCTGTTTGCTCGTGTACTGCATCCAGGAGTTCCCACACTTTCTCCCTATTCAGTGGAAAGTTACTTTCTCCTAGCATTCTGTTCCCTTCTTGAGTGCACTTCACCTTAAACACGCTTTAAGTCCTCTTACTGGCCTAGTGTCCGACACAACCAGTTTGTCCCTTTAAATCCCGTTATTCCGGGTGATGTCCTACCACAGACACTGGTTGGTTACCTACAAGTATTTGTTTTCTTTTGGTTAGCATGAGCTGTTTGTTTTGAGAAACACCTCTTGAGAGGTGCTGACACAAGCAAACACAAGCTTGTGACTTGAGATACCCTAACTACTAATTCTGAACCTGTTGAACAGGCTTTTTATTACTTTTATTGTCAGAGATAGTAGATTAAGATAACAGTTTTTTGTAATGGAGGAGATATCAATTTAAACCTGTTTCCCACATGATCGCCACAGTGTTTCCAGAGCAGTGCTTTGACCATATAGACCTTAGAATATATCTCATTTAGCATCTGTGACAGGGAACAAGCTTCCTTCGATAATGTTGAAGACATAGCTGTGCCTTTGTAAGGACAAGGCCTACTCTACTGTCACTTCCAATGGAGAGGGCAACTGGAGCGCTCTGATTTGATATGATGGCTCCTTGACTCGGTTTCTTCTCCTTGACTTGCACACACCGACTCCTTGTCGATGTGGTGTTAAGTTGAATGCGCCTCTCCAAGCTTCTAGCGTGTTATGCCAGTGGTGTGTGTTGCAACGGCTGCAGGTTAACTGCTGGATCCATCTCTGATCTGACAGGCTTTCGCTGGGTGAAACCAACCACCCAAAGAAGCTTTGTTCAGTGTGAAGTCTATTATATTTTACACTCAGAGCTCCAGCTGCTGACATTAGAACTTGTCTCTTCAGACGTTATAGTAGGGACTGAAGAATCATTTGAAATTATATATGTGATGCTGGAGCACAAAACCAGTCATAAGTAGCACGGGTATATTTGTAGCAATAGCTAAAATGCATTGTATAATTTTGGGTCAAAATTATAGATTTTTCTTTTATGCCAAAAATCATTAGGATATTAAGTAAAAATGATGTTCCATGAAGATATTTTGTACATTTCCTACCGTAAATATATCAAAACTTAATTTTTGATTAGTAATATGCATTACTAAGAACTTCATTAGGACAACTTCAAAGGCAGTTTTCTCAATATTTATAATTTTTTGCACCCTCAGATTCCTGGTGTTCAAATAGTTGTATCTCAGCCAAATATTGTCCTATTCTAACAAACCATACATCAACTGAAAGCTTATTTATTTAGATTTTAGATGAAAAATTAACCCTTATGACTGGTTTTGTGGTCCAGGGTCACATATTAAAAAAAAAAAAAAATGAACAGATGGGTGGGTCATATTTTTAGGGACTGTTCTGGCATTTATGTTTTTTTTTTTTTTTGTTTATTTTCTTTAAATAAAAAAGATATTTAAAAAAAAAAGAAATATATATATATATATATTTATTATAAAAATTGTAATAAATATAATAAAAAAATCTATATGTTTTACACAAAATGTTCTTAAAACAAACAAACTAATAATAAATATATAATAAATATAATTATATAATTTAAATAAAAAACTACACATATATAATATTTGTATTAAAATAGTATAATAAATATAAATAAATATAAATTTTTACACGATTTTTACAAGATTTTCTTAAACCAATATTGAAAGCAATATTAAATGAATATATTAAACAAAATGTATTGTATAATGCTAATATTGCAATATATTATTGTGTAAACATTTTTTGAATATTCATGCTATTAGATTTTAGATATAAAATATTTATATTTATATATAATCTAAATTAATTATAAGTCTATACTAAATCTGTCTATACAAGTATGTGTGTTTGTTTATATATACATAATAAATATACACAGTACATTTCTATAATATAATATCATAATAAATGTATATTTATATGTTTATGTAATACAAATATTAACTTAACATGTTTAACAAAAATAAAATATATAATATTGAGAATTTTGTATGTATTTTAATATTTATTGTTAGTATTAATTATATTAGAGTTGTATGTAATACATTATTTATTGTGTTACTTATATATTTATACTTAACATTCTGTTGGAGTTAGCAATATTAAATGATGTCACTGCTAATGATTTATTTAATTAATTAATTTATTTATTGCATAGCTACTAGCAGATGGCCTGCAATTTCAAATATCTGTTAATCACACATGCATGTTATCTCACATTGGTTCATTCTGCTGATGTTGTGCCTCTATATTTGCTGACTCGCATGATTCAAGCTGTTGGTCAAACAAAGGCTGACGTTTAAGTGATGATGAAAAAATCATTGCCGCCGGTTTAGTGTTCTTTTGTTCTTTGTTTTGCCTGCCAATCCACAATCAGCCATTGAATCCAGGAGTTAAGCAAGCAGAGCAGAAAGGAGAAGTGGAGGCTTTTCAAACATGTGTGCTGTAAATCTGCGCTGCTCTGTTGTGTCAGACAGTCTGAGTCATTGTTGTGGCAGATGTCTGTCCAGGCACCTTTGACCCCTTTGCTTGAGGCCACAGTAACTGCCCTGTCTAGGAGGGCTGGAGAGACGCTGTTAAACAACAGGCTCTGTTTTGCATTTGAAAGTGTTGACATGTTTCGTTTAAGATGCAGATGTTGTGTCTTTGCTTTTCTAGCTACCAAATTTAACATCGTTCACCTCTGTGTGAAGTCGTGTGTGTGCGCGCGCGTGTAAGTCCATTTTTGTAACATTTCTGGAAATTGAGGGTGTCCTTTTAATATGCGACTCATTAATTCAAGTTTTTTCCATATTCATTAGTGCTAATATACCATCACCACCTGGACCAGCTGGTGACAGCAGTGAGTGAGGATGTGTGGGAGTGTCTGTGCGTGTGTGCAAACACTTGCAGAGCGTTTGGCTGTTTTAGCCCAAACCTTAATTTGATTCCACGCCTCTCTCCCCGCCTCTCTGGGCTCTTTTCACATTAGTTACATCTAAATTTGTGTACTGTTAGAGTATGTAGTGCATTGGAGTAAAAATTACTTCTTAAAGAATTAGTTCACTTCCAGAATAAAAACTTAATGATAATTTACACACCCCCATGTCATCCTAGATGTTTATGTCTTTCTTTCTTCGAAGAGAAAAGAAATGAAGGTTTTTGAGGAAAACATTTCAGGATTTTTCTTCATATAGTGGACTTCAATGGGGATCAGCAGGTTGAAGGTCAAAATTGCAGTTTCAGTGCAGCTTCAAAGGGCTCTACACAATCCCAGCTGATCTAGTGAAATGATCAGTCATTTTCTACTAATTTGACTTCTACTAAAGCATTCACTGATTGTGCAGTTCTGAATCTTAGTGGAAGTAGTAAATTATCCAGGTGTTTTTGCCTATTGTTTATGAACAATTCATGCATATTTTGACATGCTACCTATTTGACTTACGACTTTGCATTCTATATAGTAGGGAAGTAGACATATTTTTTTCTAGTTAAAAAAGAACCCTTGGCACAAACAACTCTATTTACATTCATAATATGACATTTACAAAGGGGGTTTTTGAGAAAATCCAGTGACATTAGCAGAAAAGGTATGTTGTTTCAGAGGCAAAGTAAGTGGTTATATTTTAATGAAAGATTGTGAGAATTCCCTAAGAAAAAAAAAAAATGTAAAATATATTTATTTTATAAATATAGATGTAGCAGCACTACGTCTGCACAATTAAAGTGCTTTAAGTACAAAATTAGTTGTTCCAATTTAGCAGACTTAGCAGTTTAGTATACTAAATGTACAATTTGATTGTATTTATTAAGTACATAAATATGTAAATGTATGAAATAAATGTATTTCAAATACATTTGAGTATATTTATTTTCCCTAGGGTTGCTTTTTTTGGAACAATATATGCTGATGAATTGTTCACACTAAGACTAGGAGTGTGAATGATGCACAATTTTATTTCATGTTCACTTTCACAGTGTAGTCACATTAGCAAAATTTCTTGAAATTTCACAAAACGGGTTTATTGTCTGTTGTCAGTAGCATCCAAGCAGCTTTCTGTTGGTCTGTTGTGAAATCCGTGCGAGCTAATTTTTCAGCCTCACACAAAATTTCTGATCACGTGGATTCCTGTTGAAATGACTGGCTTCTGCCCATAAAAAATTCACAGTACAATGGTAAATGTGACCACAGGTTAAAGGGAACCTCTGATTTTAAGACTTGTATGGCTTAATATGACATAAATGACATCTCTCACTAAAATATGTAGTAGAAAACCCATGAAGTTTAAACTGAATGTTATTTTTAAAAATCCACTTATTTTGGACTATGGAGGGGTGCCATTATTTTGATGGCAGCAAATGGTCATACTCGGTGAGCTACTGGCGCTACCTGTTGCTATTTTTACCACAACACAACTCGGAAAATAAAATACTGATACGCTGCCACATTATGCGGCCTTTGGTTGTAATTTTCATTTTATACTAGGGATGTGACGAGATCCGATATGTCTCGCGAGAACATGACAATATTGTGTTTACATGTGGTTTACATTAGAGCTGCATGATTCATCGTTGAAAGATTGCTATCTCTATTCAAACACCCACGCAATCTTATTCCTAAATGACAAGGATTCAGCTGTGTCTATTACAGCTGGAGTGTGCTACTCACACTCCACTGACGCTTACGATGTAAAACATTATTTATTTCATTATCATTATTTCTGTTACATACATTTAAATAACAGAAGTACTGGACTAAAAGTTTATAGTTTGAGTATAAACGCATATTGTCTACAGTAACGATCAAACCGAAAGTATCAACACTTGTATGTATTGTAAAGCTTATCCTCTTCCGCCAGGAGGTGGCGGCAACTGCACGTTTAAAAAAGTATTTATCATTGAATCATTCATTCAGGAGTTTCCAACAGTGAAACAAGTCTTCATTTTTTACAGTTTTGTTCCAATGTATATTTTTTAAGCAATGAGCATTTTATCCGAAACGCTAGTAAATTTCGTTATTTTGTTTAGATTAATCTAATCTTTCTTTTCTTCAGAATCGTGATCTCTTTTATTTTTTTATTTTTTATTTTTTTGTGATTTTCAGTTTATCCAGAATCATGCAGCTTTAGTTTACATTTATTACTGCATATATTCATTAAAATAGAAGTTCATGAAGTTCAACTTCATAAAGTTCATAAAGTTCATATCAAAATGCACATGCATTTTGTGTTTTTCAGTTGAAAAAAATACTACTTTTCCCTATGTATTTCATAATTTAGGATTTAAAAAAAAAAGTTTAAAAATCTCGTCTTGTCTCGTGGGATAAGTGTCTCGTCACACCCCTATTTGATAGGCAACAAGAGAAGCGTAAGTCTGCACTGCTTTCCTAGAAGAAGATGAGAAAAGAGTGGGAAGATGCCTGTGGATGAATAAAACTTACTAAAGACAGACAAACTTCGTCTTTGTTTTCTTCACATTAGGCCTAATGTCTTTGAGGCTTTGAGTAGAGCACAGCTACTGAAAGAGCTTGCAAACGGCAGAGACAAGAAACGCTAGATGCCATCCTGACAGGATGTAAACGTGTCGATGCTTGTCATGATGCTGCAGCCACTGAAGGAGTTTCTCAAAGCAGATTTCACTTGATATCTGGGGCATTTAGACTCCTTGTGGGGAAAAATCAGTAGTATGGCATTTGGTTTAAGCCTGCGCTTATATCTATTATCACCTGTAAGCTCTTTTAGTAGCTGTGCTCATTGTATCAGCATTTTATTTTCCGGTATTGTGGTGAAAATAGCAACAGGTAGCGCCAGTAACTCACCGAGTGCAACCATTTGATGTCATCGAAATAATAGCACCCCCCCATAGTGCAAAATATGTATAAACAATGTAAATTTTTTAAATAAAGTATATCCTGCATGGGTTTTCAGCTACAAATTTCAGTAAGAGACATTATAATGTTATATTAAACCATACAAGTTTTAATACCTGTAGTTCCCTTTAAGACAAAAAAAGTCCAAAAAAAGAAAAGTGCAAAAAATCCATTCACTGCCTGATGTAACCAAGACATAAGAATTGTAATGTTTTGTGCAGTGAGCATGACCTTCAGACATGACCTTCACACACTCCCAGAAGGCAGTGTCATGACTACTATTGTTCTCCTCTGTATTCAATGCTTTCCGAAATAAGACACCTTTGACCCCTGCATTGACTGTCTGTTCCCTCTCAGAAAATGCCCATGCAGAAATGAGACCCTTTAGGTGGAAGGAACAAACAGGAAAGCTGCAGCGACTTCTGTTCAGCGCAAAAGAAGTGGTTTCTTTCTTTATTAAAGAGCCAAGAGTGTGACAATATCTCTCTACCGTACAACATCTGTTTCCTCTGAAGATAATCTCAGGCTTACATGATCCTCAAACGGACAGCTGTTTCACTGAGAGAGTACAGAAAAGACTCATTTACCGCTTTCTTCTAGAAGTCTCCTTGGGGAGGTGTCCAGGCGAGGTGCTCCATGTCATCTTTGTGTAAAACAATGCTAGGTACGCTAACAGAGCCATCGCTATTGTGCTAACACAGTTGTGTTGGATCACTCTGGCTTTGGAAGACTGTTTTAGCCTCAGTGGATTATCAACACTATGAAGCTATGCTAGAGATGTTAGCGTGGATGACTCAGATGTAATACTATGTGTACAGTAACACCTGAGGGCTGGATTTAAGTTTTCGCATCAAGCAGTCTGATGGATAATATGGGAATCAAATGGGATGCCTTGAGCTAAGCAAGTGATTTGCACGAGTTAGACACATTCCTGGATCGACATCCTTTCTTGGATCTCAAACAACATTCCTGTCATACATGCATTCGTTTTCTATAATATAACATAATAAAATATAATAAATTTAATTTAATAATAAATTTAAAATAAACATAACATTAATATAATATAATGTAATATAATATAATATAATATAATATAATATAATATAATATAATATAATATAATATAATAATACACTCTAAAAATGGT
The DNA here is from genome assembly GCA_036247105.1 of Cirrhinus mrigala. NCBI lineage: Eukaryota > Metazoa > Chordata > Actinopteri > Cypriniformes > Cyprinidae > Cirrhinus > Cirrhinus mrigala. The sequence goes on from CM070009.1 coordinate 27,813,229, forward strand.
GGGTTAAATACAAACCAGCATGTGAAATATGGACAAACTCAGTCACTGAGTTGTTTTGACCCAGTGGTTGAGTTAAATGGATAGTTTTATTTAACCCAACTATTCATAAAATTACAATATGGCTGGCTTAATTACTAGAGGCATCAGCAAAAAAAAAAAAAAAAATTATATATATATATATATATATATATATATATATATATATATATATATATATATATATATATATATATATATATAGAAACAAATGAAGAATTATTGGTTGATAGAGGTGTTGTCTAATCATAAGCCTATACCTACTAGTAACATCAGAGAGCACTGATCGGCTGATAGTGTAATTTTAATAGTATTATTATAGATTTTATGATTATTTGAGTTAGCTTTTATTTATTTTTTTTTTTTTAAATAATTTTAGTTTACTGTTTAATAATTTTGCTGCTTTTGTAATTGTAGTAATTGTGTGCTTTTGTCATTTTTATTAGTTTTTATTATTTAATTTTATTATTTAGATATTACCATTAAGGTTTTATTTGAGTTTTTAGTTCAGTTTTGGTTTTTATTCATTTCTGTTTCATTTTACATGCTTATTTCAGTTAGCTGGCAACATCTTGTTTTGTTTTTTTGTTTAGTTTGTTTTTCATATAATGTTTGTACTTTATCTTATTTCAGCATTATTTCAATGCAAAAAGGTTTAGTTTTAGTTAAGGATAATAACCCTGATAAAAATGTTGATCCATTAAAAATATCCAACTTATGTAAATCATATTAAAGGGATAGTTCACCCAAAAATGAAAATTCAGTCATTAATTACTCACCCTCATGTCGTTCCAAAACCGTAAGAACTTTGTTCATCTTCAGAACACAAATTAAGATATTTTTGATGAAATCTGAGAGTTTTCTGACCCTGCATAGACAGCAACACAACTGACGCTTTCTAGGCCCAGAAAGGTAGTAAAGCAATGTTAAAAAGTCTCACAAAAGGTTTTCTCATAGCTTCATAACATTACAGTTGAACCACTTATGTCACATTTTAAAACATTTCATTGCTGTCAATACAGGGTCAGAAAGCTTTCGGATTTTATCAAGAATATCTTAATATGTGTACTGAAGATGAACAAAGGTCTTACAGGTTTGGAACAACATGAGGGTGAGAAATGAATAACAGAATTTTCAGTTCTGCATGAAATATCCCTTTAAGGCTGGTCCTGGATGAACACTGACAGCAATTCAAAAGCTTAGAGAAGCCTTGAACATATTAGGTGAATCTGAATCATGCAGATAGTGGAAGTACTTTTAATATCATCTTTCACTTCCTCCAGTCTTTTTACTGTGTTTGTCCGATGATACCCTAACGGCTCACAACAACAAACCTCTTTCTCAAGTGTACGACCCTTTTAGTGTATCTACAGCGTCCAGATTTAACGTCAGTTTTTCAGGTTCCTATTCTAAACAGTGCTCTAGCGATTCTTCAGTTGTTTATGTTATTCGTAGCCATAAATGTTCAGGTCAGGCTAGGACGTGCACATTTGCCTGCTCACAGCCACCCATAAAAGATATAGTATACAAGTGGGCGTGTCCTCCACTCAGCTCATGTTTAATTGCTCACTTACTCTGTGACTCCGCCCCTTCCTGCAGTGCTGGAGCAGCATGTGCTGTTTATTATGCCGCTGAATGAAGAACCAGCCCCAGCGTGTCCTCATTCTGTCTCCTTCATTGGGAGAGCGACCAATCAGCCTCCTCGGCTTCAAATCCGCAGATTTGCACGAGCGCTCTTTGATATGACATTGCTTAGATGGCTAGCATACTTCTCGCCTCACGGTTTGTGCGACTTCTCCATGCAGGTGGAGAAGCAGAGAGAGTGATAGTGGAAGGGTGAATGGATAGATAGATAACACCCTCTGCTTCACTGGAGTCTTGGACTCCCTCGGAGGAGCTGGTGGATTCCAGCACTACGCTGGATTATTAATGAGTGTCTAGCTGCTAGAGAAAACCCAACCCCAAGAGCGCACACATACTGAGAAAAAGGAGGGAGTGGCTGAGAGAAACAAGCGCAGGAAACGAGAGTAGGAATCGCAATGAAAGAGTGTATCGCAATGGGAATGAGATAAATAGAGCGATTGAATGTGCTACAAGGGCAGGGGAAGAAAGTAAAATACAAATGCATTGTGAACACGCACAAGCGTTTAGCATGCACAGGCTGGTTCACAACAACCAGCAGTCAGGTGAGATGGCAGCCAGTATGGAAATCAGCTTGTGATAAAACATTCTGCGTTTGTGTGTGTGTGTGTGTGTTTTAGGGTGTGTCGTCGTGCCGGGGGGTGGTGGAGAGTAAATGTGGCTGCGCAGTTGAATGTTGTTTACACTAGCTTCAATAAACGGTTCTGACTGCCTTTGTTAGCATGCACAAAGGAAGCAGAGCTACCTCATGGATGGAGCTGAAACATTTATGAGTTCACTCTCTGTTTCCCATCATCTTCATTCACGGTGTCACGCCATGTTGTTTAGATTCTCGTCATGGATTAACGCTCTCGAATTCGATTCTCTTGTCGATTTCTTTCAGGCACAATCCATCTGCGGATGCAACCTGCAGGGGCTGGAGACCTAAACCTTGTTATTTCAGTCAAAAACTGCTATTTAATCAGCGTTTTTAACAGCTAAGAACTGTTTTAACTTGAAACTCAGTCTTAAAGGGGTCGTGAACTGCCTTTTTTTATTATTTTGTACTGAGGTCCACTTATGTTATCAAGATTTTTACATCAAAATACATTATAATTTAGAAATAATAGGCTATTTTCTGTCCTGTTTTTACCCCCCCAGAATTATGGGGTTATTTTTGTGTCTTTATTATTCAAACAAAAATACTGTGTTTGAGAGTAAAACTAAGTATTTTGTAATTAAAAAATAAAAGTTTGCAAAAAAAGTCTTCTTAAATCTCAAAAATAAAGAAATTGATAACAAAAGTATTTGCAGTGCATGTACTTTTCTTTACAATCTTTATTTTTCTTTGCGCACTTCAAACACTTCTCATCGCGAAACCACAAGTTTTGCTCTCCTTTCTGCTTTCTTTTTTTGCGAGTCTAAAATTTTTTTTTGCGAGTTAAAAAGTTTTGCTTGCGAGTAAGCTGTATCTCAGTGGGCGGTCTCTACCTACCAGGATGAAAGGCCTTTTTCTATTGGTCACTCTCGATTGAAGTGACCACGCCCACTACGTTGTGCCGCCAGGCGCCAGTCTGACTGAGGAGCGAGCGAGGTTCAGCCATGGCGAACAACAGCAACAACAGGTCGTTTACTGGGTGAGATAACCAAGTTAACGTCTTAAACTCAGTGACAAGTGAACTTATGTAGTCTCTCTTCTCATGCTCACATATTTAAATACGTAACGTTAGATAAGCCCGCCTGTAGTTCGGCGATACCGTTAAATAGAGGGGCACGAGATGACTCGGATGACGATTGTAATCAAGGTAAAGACCATTATGACATGCAAGAGTCATACAGTTGCAGTATTAACATTAAGTGACATGGCATTTGACACGCGGAAGGTGCAGGAGCAGTGACACTTTCAGCAGTGACACAGTCCATCGGCATATGTCAAAGAAAACCGTATGTGTCACTGGCACTGAGCAGTGGCATGCACCAGTGGCTTCCGTGCGTCAGATGCCATGTCACTTAATGTTAATACTGCAACTGTACGACTCTTGCATGTCATAATGGTCTTTACCTTGATTACAATCGTCATCCGAGTCATCTCGTGCCCCTCTATTTAACGGTATCGCCGAACTACAGGCGGGCTTATCTAACGTTACGTATTTAAATATGTGAGCATGAGAAGATAGACTACATAAGTTCACTTGTCACTGAGTTTAAGACGTTAACTTGGTTATCTCACCCAGTAAACGACCTGTTGTTGCTGTTGTTCGCCATGGCTGAACCTCGCTCGCTCCTCAGTCAGACTGGCGCCTGGCGGCACAACGTAGTGGGCGTGGTCACTTCAATCGAGAGTGACCAATAGAAAAAGGTCTTTCATCCTGGTAGGTAGAGACCGCCCACTGAGATACAGCTTACTCGCAAGCAAAACTTTTTAACTCGCAAACAAAAATTTTAGACTCGCAAAAAAAGAAAGCAGAAAGGAGAGCAAAACTTGTGGTTTCGCGATGAGAAGTGTTTGAAGTGCGCAAAGAAAAATAAAGATTGTAAAGAAAAGTACATGCACTGCAAATACTTTTGTTATCAATTTCTTTATTTTTGAGATTTAAGAAGACATTTTTTGCAAACTTTTATTTTTTAATTACAAAATACTTAGTTTTACTCTCAAACACAGTATTTTTGTTTGAATAATAAAGACACAAAAATAACCCCATACAGAATGCTCTGTTTGAATAGGCGTGGTAAATTGTAGACTCGGAAGTAAACGCCCACTGCTTTGATTGGCTAACAGTTGTGTATGTTTGACAGCCTACTACATCCTTCACAGATGGATGCTGCTGTGATTTAGATCAAAAAACATATAAATCTCGGTACATTTGAAATGATCTTTAATAACAGACAAAGCAATCATATTTAAGGACTACTCGTATAGTGAAAATCAAAAAGCTCCTTAAAAAGTGTATTTTTATGGCATTAAACCAATGCTTAAAGTGGGAATTAAACCTTATTGTAAGTTCTGCAGGCGTGATGTAATTTTGTAGGCCAACCAGGAGGTTAGTATCACCCTGGTTCTCCTGGTCATAAAACAATAGGATTTTTTTTCATTGACAAAAAATAAGCTTTGTGACCAGCAGTTTTTGTTTCTTACATGTTTTGTTTATCAAGATATCTTCACACATGAACACAACTTGCAGTCTACACAACTTGAAGCCTAAATACAATTGCCAGAAGTAAAAAGTTAACATTAGGCTATAAACGTGCTACACCATAGTTGCATGACTTCTCTTTCAGTGTTTATTTAAAATCTACAAGTTGAAAACATTTGATGTAGAATAGTTTGTAAGAGTTAAAGTCCACTTCCAGAACAAAAACTTACAGATAATTTACTCACTCCCTTGTTGTTCATACCTTTGTACATATCTTTCTTTCTTCAGTCGTAAAGAAATTGTTTTTTTGAAGAAAACATTTCAGGATTTTTCTATATATAGTGGACTTCAATGGGGCCCACGAGTTTGAAGGTCCAAAATGCAGTTTAAATGTTTTAAAGGGCTCTAAACAATCCCAGCTGAGTAAGAAGGGTATTATCTAGCGAAATGGTCATTTTCTAAAAAAAAATTACAATTCATACTTTTTAACCTCAAATGCTAATCTTGTCTAGCTCTGCATGAACTCCCATCTCATTTTCTTTTCCAACTTCAAAATCATCCTACATCGGTGTTTTACCTTTTTTTGTAAAGGGTGTTTGACCTTCTTTACATGTTCACTTTGTAAACACCGGGTCGATACTTCTGCATCGATGCAGGGCGATTTTAAAGTAGGAGGAGAAAATGAGACGGGAGTTTTTCGACATACCCTAAATGTATTGAACCGGAATGCACAGAGTTCATGCAGAGCTAGACAAGATGAGCATTTGGGGTTAAAAAGGGGCTGAGTAAATTTGTCAGTGACCATTAAAACTTAAAAAAGTGGAGTATTACTATGTCATAGCATAAAACGTGAAAATATTTTAAGACATTATTTTATGGATTTAACAAGAAACCCATTAAAAAAAAAAACAACCCACTCTGGGACAAAGGAACCAGAAGTTCATAAATGTGACCCTGGACCACGAAACAAGTTTTAAGGGTACTTTTTTTTTTTTTTTACTTGATACATCTGAAAGCTGAATAAATAAGTTTTCCATTGATGCATGGTTTATTAGGATAGGACAATATTTGGCTGAGATACAACTATTTGAAAATCTGGGTTCTGAGGGAGCAAAAAAATCTAAATATTGAGAAAATCGCCTTTAAAGTTGTCTAAATGAAGTTCTTAGCAATGTATATTACTAATCAAAAAATAAGTTTTGATATATTTACAGGAAAAACAATTTACAAAACATCTTCATGGAACATGATCTTTACTTAATATCTTACTAATAAGAAAAATGTATCATTTTTACCCATTTAATGTATTGTTGGCTATTGCTACAAATATATCACTGCAAGGATCATCCCTGAAGGAGCTGTTTGCAGAAAATGACACAAAGCGCTTAAACCAGAAGAGCCTGACCAGTGAAAACGAATGAAGTACTGAACCCTTCCTGGAAGCTTCAAACCAGATGTACACAAACCACTCTGATGAGTCAGCTTGATGTTTGGGGTCTTTTAGAGAGTAACAGCCAAGAGCTATTTATCCATGTTTCCTTAAAGTACCTCATTGTTAGTCATCAGTTAGACAGTCGCCATTGTCGAACTCGCATTAGCTAGAAACGGCTAGTATAACTTTTGAATCTTAAACGTCTTTGTCAGGAAGGGGCCTTGCTTGTTATGTCTTCCTAATTGTTTGCAAGGCTGTTTTACGGAATAGTTCTTCCAGAGCTATAGCTCACTCGTTGGCACATCATAAATTGCTTGCGTTATCGTCTCGGTGTTCTCTGGTTGGCTGGTTTCATATAATCTAGTTTCTCTGTAATGTTTGGCTATGGTTTCAGTTGTTGCTAAGAACTTGAGTTTGAATCAAGCTATTGTTTTATAAAGATGTATTATTTTATAAGCTTTAGTCTGTCTGTTTAATGTCAACATGAAACGACATTTGGAACCAATTTTACTTCCGCAATGTGTCATATTTCTTAGTGAAACAGGATATTCAACGGACAATACTGGGAACGTGTGTTAGGGAAGTAAACGGGTATCTTTATCTCGCTGTCAAATAAAGCGGCATGGTAATCTTCTAGGCCAGGGGTTTTCAAGCTGGGATCTTCAAGAGGGTTTGTGGAAAAGTGGAAGAAAATTATTTTTCAAAATGTGTTTTGTTAAAGTGAACTGTAACTGTAGCAGTCATGTAATCTGTTTTACATTTTTTTTTTCTATGTCCCATGCCCCTTTTTTCCTTCTGCATCCTCTTGTTGTTCTTCTCTACTCCTTCTATCCGTTTAGCCATTCCTGACAGTGACAGCGCTCCTGCAAGGTAGTCACACCGGTTTAACAGCGGGGACAGGTGGCATGAATGGATTCACACGTTCCAATGAGTTTCTTAGCCCAGGAAGATTGAGTAAGGGAGAAGGAAATGCGTTTCCACTAAAACGTTACAATTTTCTCAGTTTCAGGCACATTACAGAGCATCACTTTAGCTCCACATTTGTGAGACGGTGTCTACCGTTAACTCAATGAATTTGCATATTTTCTCAGGCCCTGTGCCAATGACTGAGGCAACACCGATGCACAGATAGCAGTTTATTGTCAGCGCTGAAAATCAGCATTGGCGAGTACATGAAACGCGTTACTCGCCAGTTGGCCAGCAGCTCTTTTTATAAATTCTAACAATGCTTGAGAACACAATTTAGGTTAGCTTTGTTGTGCTGTTATATTTCACAGTTTGCAGTAAATGCAGCTCCACATGTGAAATTTCTGTATTTGTTTAATTTTTCTAATTTGATTTAATAATAGGGCCGTTAATCGCAATTAATCGCATACAAAATAAAAGTTTGAGTTGGCCTAATATATGTGTGTGTACTGTGTGTAATTATTATGTGTATATATAAATACACACACATTAAGAGAAATGTTTTTTATGTACAGAATATTTGTATTTATATAACATAAATTATATACAAATTATAATAAATACCTATACTTGTAAATATTTCTTAAATATATACATAAATGTGTTTGTATTTATACATACATAATTTGTATAAATCGTTTGACAGCCCTATTTAATAGTAATTTTATATATATATATATAGTAATAATTACGTTTTAAATTTTTGGGTTTTCCCAATTTTCTCGTATTTTTATTTTTTTTATTTTTTATTTTTTTATAAAGCATATAGTTTCATGGCTGGTAAAAAAAAATATTAATGACGGGTAAATTTTCTCAAGTCACTGGTCACGGTATGGTAAATGTTAGTTTTAGGCTCTTTTAATAATTATTATAATCTTAAAGGGCACCTATCATGCAAAATTCACTTTTACATGTTGTTTGAACATAAATGTATGTTGGCAGTGTGTGTACACTACCATCCTATAATGATCAAAATCCACCCGCTCCTTTTTTTAATCCCCATAAATCATAAACAGTTTTTCCGAACAAGCCGTTTGCAGAATCTTTTAAATGTGATGTCACATTTTACAGGCCCTGCCCACTACTGTTGACGTCACCACCATATTAGCAGAGACCCCGCCCTGATTGAGCCGCACACAATCCACCATGTTTATCTTCACGCTAGAGCGTTTAAAAGCAGCATTCAAGTTAGAAGTGTCTTCTTGTTAAAGCTGTAGACATTATTTAGTCCAATGAGTGATTTTCTGTTTTTATTTTATTTGTTTGGGTCATATTAATAGCGTAGACAGCAGTAAAGGTAATGCATATGACACTTAATGCTGTCACTTAATACACAGATCTAATATAAAGATGTGATTTCTTTCCCAGCTGTTTACCTTCACAGACTAAGTTTTTGTAACTTATGTGTGTTTTTAATATGAACTTGTGTGTATTTGACACTTTAAGTGCAATAAGACATGAAAGAGAATTTTTCTGTACAAATGCTTTGGATGTCTGCACTCAGAAAACTGCATATCAGAAGTTTAAACTGATATGGTTTTAAACACATGATTTCAGAACGATAGACATGATGATCAAAACCAAACACATTTTTTAGCAAAGTATCTGATGTACAAGCTGTAAAGCCACAGCTCTGTTCTGGAAAAGGGGGCAGGGAGCAGCAGCTCATTTGCATTTAAAGAGACATGCATGAAAGCAACATGTTTTTGCTTCCACTCAAAATAGGTGTTTTCAAAATTATATAATAAATGATCTGTGGGGTGTTTTGAGCTGAAACTAACAGGCACATTCTGGGGACACCTGAGACATATTACTTATCTTGTAAATATATTTATATTTATTAGGGGCACAATAGGTACCTTTTACTTTCTTCATTTTCCATTTGTTGACAAAAGCTGGTTTATAAGCGCTTCTCATTACAAGACTTCGAAGATGAATGGTAGTAGCATATTAATTAGTCAGGGCAGTCATGGTCTAATGGTTAGAGACTCAGACTTGTAACCCAAAGGTTGCCGGTTCGATTCCCACACTGACATGAAGGTGGGGATTGTGAACAAACACAATCTTTCCACTTCTATGCCATGCCTGAGGTGGCCTTGATAGGGTGTGTGTTTGTTCACTTCTCGCTGCTGTGTGTGTGCAGAGCACCAATTGCAAGTATGGGTCACCATACCATACGACATGACTTTCTTTCGTTATTGGGGTGGCAGATCAGATGTCAGGGGTGTCCTTTTTTTTTTTTCTCTCAAAATATTATCTTTAACATGGCACTAAAACAGCAGCGTACATAATGCTATGCCTTTATTCTCAAAATATTATGACTTTAGTCTCATATTGCCACGACATAATTCTCAACAATATGGCAACGAGTTTATTCTCGTAATCTTGATTTTATTCACAAAATATTGTGGCTTTAATCACATAAACTTGTTCTTTTTTTGTTTACAATTTTTTTGCAGTGTTGCCAAGTTTTCCCGCACAATTGGGCTACTTTAACACTGTTGCCGCCGGTTGTTTTTTCGTGTCCGCAGGTTAAAGCGACCCCAATAACGTTATATTTTGCCCCCTCAATGTGCATTCTTAATGGCCACATCTGTAAGTAATTTTTTTTTTTTTTTTTTTTTTGTTGGCTGTGACAGTCACTGTGCGAGATTCTGATTTATTTTTTATTTTTATTTTTTTTTTTGACTCCTAAAATCTTGTCACGTCATGAACAAGAAACCACTTATACCATGCTTCTCGTCCATACATAGTTTGCCGTCTTTGTGTTGTCACCGAAAGGTGGGACTAGACAGAAGGTACCATGAGCGTAAACAAACAGTGGCTAGCAAACCGCATGTTTTGCTCTGTCTTGTCATCTGAAATTCCCCCAAAAAAAACAGAAACATAATCTGTCTGTGGACACAAATCTGGTATGGACTGTCAACAAAAATAGCTTTTATTTGACCTTTTTTCACTCTGTCGCTGTAGTCACTCAAGGAAACATCAGCTATTGTTGCTGTAGCTCCACAAACATTGTAAAATTCCATGTAGCAGGACCGACACCATTGTCTCCCTTTAGTTTCAGTATGTTTAAAAGTATTTACGAAGGTGCTTCTGTGCTCATGTGTCAGAACTCGTTGTGGACGACCGAAAAAAAAAAAAAGAAAAAAATTAAACATGCTAGTTTTTCTGTGGTGAATTGCGCAGACGTGGCATCGGTTGTCGTCCGCTATGACACACTACGCGAGATGAAACAACTGAATCTCGCATCCCGACGCTCATTATTGTTTACGAATCCCCACGTCACCCTATGTCAAGCAGATCGTGCCAAAATCGGGGCTAACGTTGTGTAGTCTGAACCTGGCCTAACATAAACTGAGAGCACATGCAGAGATGAGTTCATTTGCTGCGAGCTGAGGTGCTCTGAGACGTAGAAAACAAAGAATCACACAAAGAACAATGCCGTACTTCATTCTGAAACACGCAGTGCATATATTTATTCAGTTAAATCGTAGCCTTTATGATTTAAGCCATTTCATGATTTACGTTTTTTTTATTAATCGTGCTGCGACTGTTTTAATTTCAGGTTATGAACACACAGAATCACAATTTAATGTAATCAAATGTATACTGAAGCATTAAAGCAAGAGGCGAACAAATATGAAGTGAAATCCAAAGAGAAAAGCAAAGAAGTTGAGAAGCTAAACAGAGAAAGGAAGAGAGAGCGCGTTCAAGGCACTGTTGTAAACAGCCACCTTCAGGCACTCAGACACATTGTTCTGATAAAGCTCAACTGTGACGCATAGAGCGTGTGTGTGTGTGTGTGTGTGTGTGTATATGTTTGTGTGTGTGTGACCATTTTTAAACTACGTGCCAAACCTGGAGATCCTTATGCAGGCTTGCTAGCATTAGCCCTGGAGGCTGATAACATCTGGAGTGGCTCAAATCACCACCGTCCTCCCCCCACTTCAGACTCCGGCAGTGGAATTCCTCCCTCTGCCATGGGGGGAACGTTTAACATCTAATACCACTCGGGAATCACAGCAAAGCGGAGCATGATAGCAAACCCCATTTCGGCTCCAGAGAGCCCCTTTTGAAGTGGAAATTGGGTCCCTAGGAGTCGTACGCCACCATGGAACGGTCAAATGAAGTCAATGACCATTTCCTCATCCTCCATGGTACTGTCATTTCTGGGTGCCTTTGAAGTGACTAATGATTTTCGGTCTACAAATAACGGCATTGGAACATGAAAGATGCCTTCTTCACACGACGCTTTTATAGCACCAGACTGTCACTAAAATGGTCACAAATGGTTGTATTAAAACTCTGTGTCCGAGACTATGATTTTCATCGCTGATCAGCATTTTTCATTTGCATGAACTAGGGCTGTAGCTATCGATTATTTTAGTAATCGAGTATTCTACCAACTTTTTTTTTTTCCATCGATTAATCGAGTAAACGGATAAGAAGTTTATCTTTATTAAAGAGCAATACTAAATATACAAGAGAAAATAAGATAGGTCTCTTAAAATAAACAATTAATGTTTTCTTTTTAGAAAAATTAACATTTTCATTGCTGAAATTGCAAACATTAATAACCAAGAAAACTAAACTTATTTAATGCATTTATTTGCCAAATTACATTAAAAAAGCAAATGCAAATATATATATCAAATATATATATATATATATATATATATATATATCAAGAAATCGAGACATTTAGATATAGGCCTATTTACACACTATTTAATTCAGCTCAGAGGACGGTTACAAATACATAAGTAATATTTTGTTATTTTAAACAAAACATTGCATACTGATATTTACATGTATTTTTAAAATGAAAATACTTTAAATGTGAAATCAAAATCCAAAAATCAAAACCATGTGTAGTTACAGTAAATGGACTAAACGAATCCTCAAGGCAAATAATTTGCCTCTAATTTTTTTGTATTCAAGTTACTCTAGTTACTCGAGGAATAGTTTAGCATGAACCATAATGTCAGGTTCGTGAATGATTCTTTTTATCACCAAGACATATATTTAATTATTTAATAGATTTAATATATTTCATTTAATTTAATTTTGTTTCATTTCTTTTAATTTTATTTAGTCTCATTTTACGTTTTAATTTCATTTAATTATTATTTTCTCATTATATTTATATTTATATAGTCTTGTTTTATTTTATTTTGTGCTGTTTTATTTTATTTCATATCATTTTAGTTTCTTATTTAATTTAATTTAATTTTATTTCATTTAATTTAATATCATTCAGTTTAATTTAATCTAATTTCATTTCATTTCATTTCATTTAATCTAATGCATTTCATTTTATTTAGTCTCATTTTATTTTATTTTATTTTATTTTATTTGATCTCATTTTATTTCATTTAATTTCATCTAATTTTATTTTATTTTATTTTGTCTCCTTTTATTTATTTTCTTTTTATTTTGTCTCATTTTGTTTTATTTTATTTTGTCTCATTTTATTTTATTTTGTCTCATTTAATTTTATTTCATTTCATTTTAGTTTGTCTTAATTTATTTTATTTTATCTCATTTAATTTAACTTTATTTAATTTTTGTCTCTTTTATTTGATCTAATTTATTTTATTTTATTTCATTTTATTTAATGTTATTTCATCTTAGAATTTTATTACTGTTTAAAAGTTTGGAGTTGGTAAGTTTTTTTTTTTTTTTTTTTTTTTTTTTTTTTTTTTTTTCAAGATGTTTCTTATGCTTGCAAATGCTGCATTTCTTTAAAAAAAAATACAGTAAAGGCAGTGTTATTCTGAAATATATTTGCAATTTAACATAACATTTTTTTTTTATTTTAATATCTTTTAAAATGTAATTCATTCCTGTCATGATTTTTTTATAGAAATAGATGAATAGAACGTTCAAAAGAGCTTAGAAATGTCTCTACTGACACCTTTTAATCAATTTAATACGCCTAATTTATTACAGCAACAAAGGGTCAAAAGAAATGAATTAATTTCTTATGTAATTTTTAAAAAAAGAAATGTATCTTTTTTTTTTTTTTTTTTTTTTGACCCTAAGATGTTTCTCTATTGTAGATGTTTCAACATTATGCTCTTAAAGGCCTTTGGCTGCCTAGAAGCCTCTTTCCAGCAGCGCTTTACTGAAGACCACTTTCCACTGAATGTTAAATAACTATGGGCTGACATCCTCCCCTGCAGAAACTCAGAGAAATAGTCTCATGAATGGTGTGAAAAGAGAGATAGAGGTGTTTGATCTGATGTCTGATGTTCCTGAGATGTGACAACCTCTCCTCTCCCTAAGACCCTTTATTCCTGTAGGGAAGAGAAGAGAAATGTTTTTTTTTTTTTTTCATAGCTTTTTCTCTGTCTTGTTCTCTCTCACTTTCTCTCCCAGTTGGTAAGATTTGTCCTTGTGAGGGCACAACGCTCTCCACTGTTTCAGCACACTGTGCTGGCTAAAAATACCCTCCACCCCCTTGGCTCAGCATCCACTGCCCAGTGTGGGCCAGAGAAAAGAACGAGGAAGGGAGACCAAAAGGCGCTGAGGGTGGGTGAGAGATAAGAAGAGGGGTTCGAGTGAACTCGAGCTCTTTCTTTTGAGTTCCTGCTGAGATTCTTCCACCCCCAGGTATGACTGCGAATACGGGGCTATTTTCGATGGAGATTTGTCAGACTGAAAGCCCTACAACACTACCAATACATGATGTAGGCGTTCGGCGGTTAACTCCGGTCTAACGTTGAGTACTAGCCTGGTGTGACATAGCAACTTTCCAGCCTTAAGTAACTTTTCTGCCCACAATCAGTATGAAAATCATGTGTGAAGGGAGAGAGGCTGTCATCTGAGCCAGTCAAATTTGATGTTTAGGATTTCTCCGTGGATGAGGCACCTGCTGTGATGTCCCAGAATTAGACACCAAAACACTGACAACATGTCATGTCGCTTGTGATGAGGGCTACTCAGAATAAAATATGATTATAATAATTTCATCCATTAACCTCTTTAAATATTCAATTTTGGGTAGATAAATAATTGACCAATAATAGGTTTTATGTTCAGATCCCAAAACAAAGATTTCAAAATAAAAAGAAAAACAACAACTTTGCCTAGATATAATTTCATTATTATTATTATTATTATTATTATTATTATTATTATTATTATTATTATTATTATTATTATTATAGTAGTAGTAGTAGTAGTGGTAGCTAATAATGATGATAATAGTAGATGATAATATAAGAATAATACTAAACAATAATAATAATAATAATAATAATAATAATAATAATAGAATAGTTGTTTTTATGACGATGACAAGTGCAAAAATGTAGTGGCATGACAACATCAGTAATATAATTTTATAAAATAAAATTATTATTGTGATTTTTTTTTTATTATTATTATTATTATTATTATTATTATTATTAATAATAATAATAATAATAATAATAATAATAATAATAATAATTATAGAATATTTGTCATTATTATGAAAATGAATTTAATCTTATACTCGTATAATATAAAATTATTGTTCCTGATATAATAATAATAATAATAATAATAATAATAATAATAATAATAATAATAATAATGATAATAATAATAATAATAATAAATATATTTGTCATTATTAAAATAATAATATAAATGAATTTAATAAAAAAAACTGTATAAATATAGTGGCATAAATAACAGCAATATAATCTTATAATATAAAATTATTATTGATGCTAATAATAATAATCATAATAACAATGTCATTATTATAAAAAAGAATATAATAAAAAAGCTGCATGTTGTATTATAATAAACAATTATAATAAATATAATAAAAATAATATTAATAGTAACAATAATAGTAGTATTAGCAGTAGCTATTAATAATAATAATAATAATAATAATATATTTGTCATTATTAAAATAATAATATAAATGAATTTAATAAAAAACTGTATAAATATTGTAGCTTACATAACAGCAATATAATCTTATAATATAAAATTATTATTGTTGCTAATAATAATGATAATCATAATAACTGTCATTATTCTAAAATATAATCTAATAAAAAAGCTGCATGTTGTATTATAATAAACAATTATAATAAATATAATAAAAATAATATTAATAGTAACAATAGTAGTATTAGCAGTAGCTATTAATAATAATAATAATAATAATATATTTGTCATTATTAAAATAATAATATAAATGAATTTAATAAAAAAACTGTATAAATATAGTAGCATACATAACAGCAATATAATCTTATAATATAAAATTGTTATTGTTGCTAATAATAATGATAATCATAATAACAATGTCATTATTATAAAAAATAATCTAATAAAAAAGCTGCATGTTGTATTATAATAAACAATTATAATAAATATAATAAAAATAATATTAATAGTAACAATAATAGTAGTATTAGCAGTAGCTATTAATAATAATAATAATAATAATAATAATAATAATAATATATTTGTCATTGTTGTGGAAATGAATTTAATCAAAAATAACTGTGTAACTGCATATAGTGTCATAAACAACAATATAATCCTATCATATAAATTATTATTGTTGCTTATAATATAATAAATATAATACAAATAATAATTAATAATAATAGTAATAATAATAGTAATATTAGTAGTAGCTAATAATAATAATAAAGTGTTCATTGTCCTGAAAATGATTTTATTAACCTCCATAAATAAACAACAATATAATCTTAAAATATAAAATTATTATTCTTACTCATAATATAATTAATAATAATAGTAATAATAATATGTTGAAAATGAATTTAATAAAAAAATAGCTGCATATAGGAACATAAACAACAACAATATAATCTTATAATATAAAATTATTATTGTCACTGATAGTAATAAAAATAATAATATAGATGTCATTGTTATGAAAAATAATTCAACAAAAATAACTCCATAAATAAACATCAATAATATAATCTTATAATATTAAATTATTGTTAATGTTACTGATAATGTAATAATAATAATAATAATAATAATAATAATAATAATAACAACAACAACAATATACTTGTCATTATTATGAAAATGAATTTGATCAAAAATAGCTGCATATAGTGGCATAAACAACAACAATATAAATGTAAAAAATTGTTGTTGCTGATAATAATAATAATAAAAATAATAATAATAATTATTATTATTATTTCATTTTAAATTATTAGTAGCAGTAGTAGTATATCCGTTTTTTTATCTAATACTTTATCTAATACTATCTAAAAATCAGTATCTGTAAAATCTGTATCCATTTTGAGTCTTGTTCTTACTTTCAAATATAATATTTTTGCTCAATCTCTAGCACAATGTCAAAATGAATTATATTGTAATTATATTTTAGTTGTTGGTTCTTGTTGTTGTGGTTCTTGCAGTCCAAACTGACAACATGTATTTTATGAACAGTTTAGTTTGATACACGAGAGATTCTTTTATATTAACAAATTGGACAAAAAGACTCAACAACTCAAATATTTTCGGCTTGAGTCATTCAGTGAAATAACATCTGACTCGCTTATTGATTACACTTCCATTAGTTTGTCCTAGCAACAAGACACTTACTTTAAGAGAGCTGCTATGCTAATGTTAAACTCTTTTACTGTTTTACGCCTGAGTGTTTCAAGGCTAAATGTCCTTCAAGGTCAGAATTGATGAATCAGAGAATCAGTGGACTGGAGGAGTGACGCCTTCTAATGGACATGCTAATGAGTCCTTAATTGAGTTGTAGAGAGACGTCTCTGTTGCACCTCTCGCCACAAATGAAGACATCTCAGGAGAGCGATCGTGCAGCCGGTTTCTCAGAGGAATGCCTCTCAGAGATCATCTGTGGGACAAATCTGCTTGCACGTTAACTAAGGTGAACCAAGGCATTAGTTTTAATTAAAAAGACCACATGACTGTCATATGCAGACAATGATGTTGTCAAGAGTTAATGACGAAAACAGGATTTCATGAAAGATGAAAGCAAAACAAAAGACCTAATTAAAGATGAAGACCCACTGATGATCAATTTAATTTAATACATTTATGTCATGACGATTCTCAGAGAGTTTACCATGGTAATATCCACCTTTTTGTATTTTCCAAGCCGATAATGTAACATTAAATCTGCACATGCTTTTTTTTAATTGTATTAAAAAAGTTTCAATCTTTTTTTTTTACCACATTTTAACATGAATTTCTATCGAGACCAGAACTCGAAAGCACCCAAATGGAAGTTTGAACCCATCATGGCACCTTCATGGCGCAATTTTAATGTGTTTGCTCTTGGTGGAATAGATTTGCTACACTACTGCTGCAATACATCCATAGACACACTGTATTGAACATGTAAGAAATACTGCTGCTGCACATATAACATAACCCCAATATATAACATACGTGAAATCACCCTGTAGCAGATCTATACAGGTGGAGCTGGGGAGGTGGAGGGTTTCTGAAGTGCACTGCAACTGCTACAGCAAGCACTAGCCGAGTATTTGAATGTTGAGCAGCAAGCACATTGGCTGCTGATACGAAAAGAACCAATCAGCTGTGCCATGTGAATAATGATGTCATTATTTCAGTTTGAGTTAGACCTATCAGACTGCGCCATCTTGAGTTTCATGACAGAACTTCAGATGTAAATTAATTAGGGCTGCCCCCAATAGTCCAGTAACCATTAGTCGACAACAAGAATCTTGGTCGACCGAAATTTTATTAGTCGCTTAGTCGCAGAAAAAAAAAATCCACAGGAAGTGGCGAAAGTCATGCAGTCTGTGATGGACAGATCCTTAACGGCTGGTCTATGTGGTGATGCAGTACATCGGGCAGGACATTCAAATGCTCACCCATCATTCATCGACCTCAAATATGGCTTTTAATCTAAAAGATGCATGTAGTAGCAACTTAACATGGCAGCTTAATCTAATGTTAACCTTGAAAAATGTGCGCTATTGAAGTGTCTGTGTGGAGTGTGGAAGCTGAATATTAGCACGCTCACTGCATGACAGATGGAGGCGGCGGTGCGTTCACTTGCTCTTAAAATACTTCGTCATTCTTGTTCCTACAGATAAGATTAATACATTTTTCGAATCTATAAAGTCTCAGTGTTGTTTATTTGTGTGCATTCACAATAACAACAAAACACTGCGCTTTTGTAAAATAATGAAAGCAAATAGAATGCGCTTTCTGCTGTCTCGGTCTCTGTGAACTTGAGCACGAAACTCTGTGTAAACTTGCTTTACAGCCATGAAAACTGTATCTGTAGAGAGTGAAATGGCTACTCTCAAATGAACCAATTCAAATAGAAAAGGTGCCGATAGCCTTGTGGTTAGAGAGCTGACATATAGCACAACTGTGCTCGTGGCGACCCGAGTTCGAATCCCATCTCGAGGTCCTTTGCCGATCCCGCTCCCCTCTCTCTGCCCAGTACTTTCCTGTCATCTCTCTACTGTCCTGTCCATTAAAGCCCCCCCCCCCCCTCCCAAAAAAAAGAAATCCATACAAAATGCTGTATTATGTAATCCATACAAAACATGCATACATCCACATCCACTACTGCGGAGATGATGAGTCAGTGTCGCGACTTCATCTCTTAAGCCGAAAGCAAAGAAAGGCACCAGTTTATAAATAAATTATTAAAATGTTAATGCAGCCTTCTTACCGTTTTTCCCACCACATTCATAATCTTTATTGCTATCGGTTATGCGTGTGCTTGATCGCTTATTAGGCTATATGTAGGCAATTGAAGGCTAATTATTATAATTTAAATGGTTTATTAATAAACATGTGGTTAGTTCACTAATGCTTAAAATGAATGACTACTAGTTGACCAGAAAAATCTTAAATCGTGGGCCCTAAAATTAATTAATATTAATTTTGGCATTGACGTTATGCAAGATCTATATAGGTGCAGCTGGGGAGGTGGAGGGTTTCAGAGGAACTCTGAATGTGTGGTGCAAAATGTTCTAGTGAATAGTGAAGTAGTTTAACGCTGTGAATCAGTTTGCGGTCCGGACCAGCCTGCGCCATCTAGAGTTTAATGACAGAACTTGGCATTTAAAAGGCATTTTCATCAAATGCAAAAACTGTTTGGTTAAAACCAAATGTAAAAGTGTCTGCTTTGTGTGTGAAGTGTGAAAAAGCATGAACTTTGAGCGGTAAACTCCATACAGAGCTTTGGGTGTGTCATCTTCAGGTTATTCAGGTCTTTTCAAATCATGTCTTGTCTGTATTTTTGTCACATGACTCATTTCCTCTCTAGATTGGTTGCAAAAGCCCTGTTTTTCCTATGAATATCTTTACAGTGTATTTAGTATATAGTCACTTTCTGAATCAGAGAATAAGTGCAGGTAGTTGGTAATTTTTCCAGTCTGTCCGGTGTTGCGTTATGTTCCCGCATCTCTTTCCTACACTGTTATGAGATGAATAGATTCATGTGACTCACTAACATAATCTCAAATATCCACAGATGTGTAGTTGTGCATACCAAAATGTTGATCCTTTATAACTAGTAGCCTCAAGTCTTAACTTTCCCAGACTTCTTTTTATATAGATTATGTGATTGACTGCTATGTATTTTGCTTGATCCAGTAAGTCAAACACTCAGTATGTGAGAGCAAATAAGCTTTTCACATCTACACACGCCTTGAGGAGACTGAAGTATCTCGTTTCAGAGAAGATTTGGAAAGCGACCGTGACAATGGCTCGTTTTAGGTTCGGTAAAAGGACTCGAGACCATGTTTCTTGCCAAGAGCACTAGGTGACTGAGTTGTTATGAAATTAGTGATGGATTTGCGGTTTCGTATTACCTCTGTGTGTCATCGCTGTTTGTTATGATCCTTGCGGTGACGTTCCTGCCTTCTCGACACGTCATGACATGATATTTATCGGCTGTCTTTTTCTAGAGTGGAACCGTACTCTGAATGTTGTGGGAAAATCATTTTGCTTTGAGTTGATGTTGTAGTTTACCTGCTCGTAGTAGTATTCTTTCTGTCCAAGTAGGCGAATCCTGTCTAGAGTGAGCAACAAAGTTAGTGCGTTTAGTTAAAAGTCTAGCTTTGTAGGATTAGATCAAGATCACACTGTCCTCCTGACTTCCATCTCAGCGTGACCTTTGACCATTTCTTTGCACATACAAGAGCTCCAAGCCTGACCTACATTGTCATTCAGGGCTGGGTGTGAAATTGCAATTTTCCGCTTGGTTGATGCAGTAATGAGAAATTGATGTAATGAGACAGCTTTTAGGACAAGGAGTTTACAAGAGAGCTTTTTTCTAAATGCCACACTTTCAGCCTCTGTTGTCTCTTGAAAGCCTCCATCTTGAAGAACCAAATCCATGCCGTAAATTAAAGTACTATTCAAGAACATTTCTGAAGCAATGAGTCTGTTTAATATAACTCTAATGCCTTTTCCTTGGAAATGCAGCTTAGAGCAGAAACCTTAGTGCCATTATCTGGACACCAGTTTGTTCTTTGGTAATTAGTCATTTACGGAAATTAACTTTGCTCCATTTCTTCTATTTTCACTTGTTCTGCTGCCAAATTAGGGGGGGATGTTTTATATGTGTAATATTCAGATCTCAACAGCTCTTTGACAGTATAATGACAATAATGATAAGTATAATGAGCTTCTCTCAAATGTGTTAATGTGACTTCACTATAATGCAACATTTTGTAGACTAATATCAGTGGTTTCTATTTATATGTTCATAAACTAAATCTTGTTATGGCACAGATGGATGTAAAGCAAAATTTTGTTTGTCCTACCGAAATGATCAGCTGAAAGATCGGGATTAAATGTCTCGGGACGTTGCGGCCCAGCGGGTGTCCTTTTGAGTCCCCCTTATCCCTATAAGAATGGCAGGTTTGTGAGAGGGTTAATTGCGGTTCGGTTTAATATGTGCTCTGCGCACAGGAACTGGAAATTAGTTGCCGTTTATTCATGTTTGCTAATAAAATCAAGAAGTATTTAACAAAAGATTGTTGTAGAGATACATAATGGTTCCCCAGTTTCAGCTTTTAATTGTCTGTTTTGAATGTGGCGGTAATAATTCAGACATAAATTCTCGTCATTATGATTTACCTGCTACTTAGTTTTGCAGTTATAGTTGACCGGTGAATCATTTTGGATTAAATAATTAAAATGCTTATTGTACAGTTCCATTAAGTACCAGTCCTCAAAAAATGTGACATTTTAATGAGTTATAGCATAATAGAAAATTTATTTATCATAATTTAATCATTGTTATTCTTAAATAGCCAACTATTTTACATGTTAACTATGGTATGTATTTATTTAATCTGTAATGTGTATTTTTAATTTTTGTGTTTTTATCATTAGTGTAAAATATTTGAATTGCATTTGTTTATTTATTTTATTTTCTGTAATGTAATTATTTTTTTAAATTAATTTTATCATTTTTATTCTAAAATAGCTGACTGTTACATGCTTTATTTTAGTTGGTAATGTGTGTAGTGTTTTATTTTATTGTTTAAATCATTTTATATTTATTTATTTATTCAGTCTGTAATACAATTATTTTATTTGCCTTACTTTTATCATTATTATTCTATAATAGCTGACTGTTACATGATTTATTTTAGCTGGTAATGTGTGTAGTGTTTTATTTAATTTTTTAAATCATTTTTATCGCTATTTATTTATTTGTTTATTTAATCTGTAATGTAATTATTTTACTTTTATTACTTTTATCATTATTATTCTAGAATAGCTGACAGTTACATGCTTTATTTTATTTATTTTATCTGTAATGTGTAGCTTTTTTTCATTTTTAATGACTTGTATCAGTTGTATCACTATATTTATTTATTTATTCTGTAATGTAGTTATTTTATTTTTATTACTTTTATCATCATTTTTCTAAAATAGCTGACTGTTACGTGCTTTATTTATTTTATCTGTACTGTGTGTTTGTTTTTTTTGATGACTTCTGCTATTTTTTTATCACTTGATTTATTCTGTAATGTAATTATTATATTTTTATTACTTTTATCATTATTTTTTTTAAATTGCTAACTGTTACATGCTTTATTTTATTTATTTTATCTATAATGTGTGTTGTTTTTTTATTTTTGATGACTTGTATCATTTTTATCACTTTATTTATTTATTTATTCTATAATGTAATTGTTTTATTTTTGTTACTTTTATTATCGTTATTCTAAAGTACGTGACTGTTACTTGCTTTATTTAATTTATTTTGTCTGTAATCTGTGTAGTTTTTTATTTATTTATTTTTTTTATTTTTGATGACTTGTATAATTTTTATTGCTATTTATTTATTTATTTATTTAAACATTTACTGTCCTTTGCATATAACTGAGTAAACTCACCATTCAGGTTGATGCTGTTATTAATGAGATAATTATTTTATTTATTGCATAATATTTTGCAAATGCAGTATTATAGTACAACAATAGTCAGTCTACATCAGCTCTTCAGCTATTTTAGCTCTTTTTGTTTGGTCTCTACACAGTAGGGCCCGATCTGTACAGCTCCTCCACTGGCCCCCTCTCTTACCCTCCTTGCCTTGGGTGTTAAAGTCAGTAAACCCACAAGCCTGAAGCCACAGCAGGTGCCCCAAAAGACAAAGCAGATCAGGATGTTTTTAAAAGTGAGATACAAAGCCATGATGTAGCCAGGGAAGTGTGTGTATGTGATTGTGGAGGCTTGTAGTGGCCTAGTGGGCAGCAAATGTAATGTTGTTTTTGTTGTGATAAATGTGTTTAGCTCTAGGGACGGTAGCCAGTGAATTTGTCACTGCCGTTTTGTTGTTAGGAATAAGATTACATGTTGACCTTGTGAGGAAATTACAGGATCTGTAATTGAGTATCCTAGATGACAAAATACACAATGTCCCTTAGTTCAGCGATTCAAACCTGATAGATATGTGAGCTCATAATATGGTTTTTATCTTCATATCTGACCGGGCCTCTTTTTATGACTTCTGTGGCAAAACTTTGATTGAAAATGGTTTTGATGTATTGTTTCGTGTATTGGGGAGGCCTTCTTCTTGTTGTATTCCTAAATATTATAGTTCATATTTGACGTCTGTCATTATTAATGACTTCTTTGGAAAACTAAATAAGATATTTTGAATCATCATCTTATTTTTGAAGTTCTTGAGTTTCCAAGCTGCACTTTCCTGTACAGTGAATGCATGTTATCAGGGATGTTAAAGTAGACATCAAATGCAAAATTTACTCCTACATGGTGTTTTGCATGTGTTTGCAGTGTGTGGACACAACCACCCTAAAATGATAAAAAAAAAAAAAAAAAAATCATTCACTTTTTTAATCCCCAAAAAACCTAAACAGTCTCAGTTATCAAGCCGTTTTGATTTTCTAAGCAATATGATGTCATACTGCTCAGGCCCCGCCCACGACCGCTAACGGACTGTCCCATATTAGTATATCTCCGCCCTCAACCAGTTGTATGCTGTCCGCCAATTTGTCTACACTCAAGCAGCTTTAGCTGAACCACTGACGACGCAGTGGTTATTTTTGTTTTTGATGGTAACGCGTGACTAAATACACAAAAAACGGAAGAGAGGGGCGGGGTGAGAGGAGCTCATTATCATTTAAAGAGATATACACTGAAATGACTGTCATATGCGCGAGTTTTCTAATTCAGTAGGTTTGCTTGCGCGATACAGTGTTGCACGTGAGTGATAAAGAGGACAAACCCCATTAAACTACGGTTTAACAAAATGGCTCAAATCTGCATAAGAAAGTTAAAATAGTACGGGTGCTTCAACAAATGTGTTTTTATATCACTTTTGCATTTGTTAACACTATCGGATAGGTTTAGAGTTGGGTTTGGTGTAGGGGATATTTCCAACACGATAGAGCATTAACCTTTAGCGACACTCCCTGGATATTTAAATTCTGAACAGCCGCAATATATACCTCAAGCAGCGTAATAAAAGCACAGCAATACGTGCCTGTACCAATGTAATAAATACGCGCCACAGTCACGTATTGAACGCGTTTTAGCACCACTCTCTAGACATTTCACTTTGAAACTGCCGCGAAACATAGTAAGTTACGAAAGTACGCTGTAAAAAACAAAAAAACAATTTGTTGAGTCAGCTTAAAACAATTTGTTACCCTACTGCCTTTAAAATTTTAAGTTCAGTCAACACAAATAAGTTTAGTCAACTTGAAATGTTAAGTTGTGCAAAGTCACAACTTAGATATATGAGTTGACTAAACTACAAATGTGGTGTTGTTGTTTTTTAACCTAAAAGCTGGGCTTGTTACCCAACTGCCTTAAAATTAAGTTGAATCAACTCAAATATATAAGTTGTCACTTAGTACAACTTAACATTTCAAGATGACTAAATTATTTATTTATTTATTTTTTTTAATTGACTGAACTTAATTTTTTTTAAGGCAGCCAGGTAACAAATTATTTTAAGTTGACTCAACAATTTTTTATTTATTTTTATTTTACAGTGTACGCTGTTGCAGAAATGTATGTAGAATAGTGTTGGGCGATATGCTCAATTTTCATATCGTCCTATCGTCAGCCGGTGAGATCGCTGATACACTATACTATCATGCTAATTTATTTAATTATTTACTTTGTTTCTTTGCTGGCAAATAAACCAACACCAGCATACGGCTAAGAGCAACCTAATGTTTTCAATGACTTAATTTGTGTTCAACATGATACCAATTTAATAGAAACTTTGTAAGTTACTAATTCTTACATTTCCTTAGTTATTAAAAAAGCTACAGAAAACGAGCAAAGAACATTTACTTTATCAAAGAACATCACTGACTAGCCTAGCCTAGCGCGAGTTTATGCACTTTAATAGTACCATAAGTGAATACAATAGTTACATCACTGTATGATGAATACATTTCTTACCCCTTATTTACACTGCACACGTCTGCAGTGCTAAGGGGGGCCGTTTCCCCCAAAACTAATTACTGTGTCCCCCTTTTCCATCCTCTCCCTTCCTTGCTGAACGGGATCGATTTCAAAAGTGAAAGTAAAACCGGAAAAACTGCGCGCTTTCGCGGGTGTCAGCAACTGCACGCAAAAACAGATTGCATGTTTTCCCACCCAAAACACCCCCTCCCGCTCAACGTGCCTTTGTGTTTACACCAGCCACCTCGCGGCAAGTTTCTGAAGCATCCCAGAAGCGGCTCTCTGCACTGCATCGCTAAAGTTAGACGCCTAGTCTATTTTTGACGGATAATAATAATAATCGTCTTGCTATCGTCAAAGGCATCAGCAACAGGTGATATCTCTGACCACCATCGATACACGATACTATCGTCTATCGGCACAACCCTAATGTAGAAGCACCCTATTTCCAATGGGTTGCCTAAATATGATATTCATTTTTTTGCAATTACCTTGCCATCAAGTTTCCATTACAGATTTATGCAAATCTTTGACAATATTTTATAAATGTCGATAAAATGTATTGCGAAATGACAGCGTTTCCATAAACCGATGTTATGCGACTAAAACATTTGTTTTTTCCTTTTGTGATAAGTCATGGCAACAGATTTTGGTGGGATTTTGACCTGTTTTGTCTATATTTAATCAAAAGAGGTGTATAAATGTATATTTACAGAAGCAGCGCGGAGAGCAGCTTCAGAAACGTACGCAACGCGGCTGGTATGAACATAAGCATTGACTAGAGTGGCCGTGATTAGCTCTGGTGAGCTCATGATGCACCACAGACATGTGCAGTGTAAACAGTAAAAGCTTTAATGGCAGGGAAAGCCCATATATTTGAGAGTGGCCATGTATGAAGTGTTTTTTGGAGGTTATAGTACATTGAAGAATGATCATATGACTTTTTACATACGCCATGTGACCTGTAAATGTGAAAAAAACTATGTTTCTTTTTCGAATTGCCTTAAAAACAACCTCATGCAAGCATAAAAAAATGTTTTGCGATATATGGGAGTTTTTGTGAAATTGACGTCTTTCCATTAGGCATATTTTCAATTTGCAATTTCAATTTGCGAATTTAAAGAGTAATGGAAACGCAGCTGTTGTTTGAAATTCAAGGCAGCTGTTTGCGGATGTCAGATTTACCCTCAGACTCATGTCCTACAAAAGATAGATAAACTAGTACTCCATCTTTCCATCCTTTCTTCCCCTATTTCCCAACATGCCGTAATCAAGATTTATCAGCTCTGAGGCAGATGGTTTTCTAGGATGCCAGCCGCAGCCCCCCTCCCGACCCACGTGCTGGATCCTGAGCCCTGGGCCCAAGTGTTTGTCTAGACTTGAGTTATCCGCCTCATCTAGGAATGACAGGGCCCGTAACCTCCCCTCCCCATTCTCCTCCATCCCCGCATGTCCCAGAGGAATTAGGGTCATCCATTCTCAAGTACCCCTGTGCTGCTAAAAGTAGCTCAACAAATGGTGGAGCTTTTTGTAGAACCGCATCCTGGTTCCTCAAAATCTCCAAAAATCCATAGCAACAATGTCTTTTTATACCTCTGATAATGGCGGTGCATTCTCAAGCCAGGACAATGTCAGAGTCCTCAAGGGTTTCTGAGTGCTTTCGAAGAACAACCTCTCTTTCATACAATGAAAGTCTGGAGTAATGAGACGAGGACGTTTTTTAATTTAAACCGCAAGACTTGAAAAGAATAGAAGGGCAGGCGTGACGCGCGCTCTCGTTATCAGCTGGCTCTTGAATCGGCCGTAGCGAGTGGCGGGACACGTGTCCCTGTCTTTGTTTAGTCGGAGCCTGAATTGGCGCCTTGGATGGGACCTATTCATGGCTGGACATAAAGCTGCCTTTGAGAGCGGTGGCTTGCTGGCCCTCATTATCCTCATTGTTGCATTCCATTACACCTCATTTTTTGCCCCACTTCAACAGGGGACTTTTTGGACAAAGCCTGCAGTGTGAAGGAAGCAGTCGAAGTAAAAACGGCTGAACTTCGAAGGCGAAGGAATTGTTAACACCTCAGTCTGTCGGAGGATCTCATTATCTCCCTGCTATCACCTTAAAAGTGTCGCCGAATCTGATATTCGTATATTGTATTAGGCAGCCGAGTAATATAATCCAGTCTATGTTCCTCTCTATTTGATATGCTGTACATGTAAGAAGTTTGCTAGAGAAGTGTGTACGTGACGTGTCATGCGCTTAGAAAGTTGTGTATATGGCTTGTCTTGGTGTGTGTTTGGATTGTGGGTAGGGTCATACATTATGAGACTGTTGTAGATGCCTTCAGATATCCATAATGTAATCAGCTTTTCTATTTGCTGTTTCTGAATTGAATTTAATTTTGAAGTATAAATTTGAAAGTGCCATGATTGTTTTGCATAATGTACTGCCTGAATACACACAAAAATTACATGAATTATGCATGTGTGTATATGTATGTATATATTCAAATTATTATGTAAAATATGTAAGAAAAAAATACAGTAGCATTTTTAGTAATCATTCTCCTTATCTATTTTTTTGTTCTTATGTAAAAAAAACAAACAAAAAAAAAACAACGAATGACTTGTTGATTAAAAACTAAAGTGCCACTCATGCTATGATTATTATATCATTTATATTATATAACATATATTATTATTTTCAATTTAAGTGCAAAGTTGAAAGGGGCATGATTGTTTTGTATATTGTACTACCTGAATACACACAAAATTTACATGAATTATGTATATGTGTGTGTGTATGTATATGTATATAAGGTAAAATTATATAAATATGTAAGAAAAAAATATAGTAGCATTTTTATAATCATTCTCCATATCGTTTTTATGAACTTGTTGTTCTGTAATAAAAACTGATGAATTCTGTATAATAAAAACTAATAAAGTGCCACTAATTTTATGATTA